>CM069912.1:44217418-44424379 GCA_036172215.1 Camellia granthamiana | reverse complement strand
ATATTTTTTTTTCTCTACTTTTTAATTTAAGAAGTCAAAAAGTACACTTATTTAGAACATCCTAATAACCCTTTTTAAGTCAGTGATTACAACCGTTACATTTTATTACAAAGTCAAATGTTCCAACATTATTTTATTATTATTATTATTATTTTGGTTTTTTAGGAAGAACACAGCATAAACATATAAAAACAAAAGTTATACAAGGTACATTAGCCAGTAACCTGGCATTACCGAGTAGCAGCTTTTGTCACCAAATGCGCTGCATTAACAACGCTCCTCCTAGGAACCTTGATAATACTGAAGTAATCAAAAGAACTAGACATAAGGCTTGTTTGGTAGAGCTGTGGGAAAGTACTTATATCTTATGCCTAAACAGCTTATTGTTGGGATCCGGGATCCCCCCAAGACCTTTGCGGAAATTAAACCAAGCAGAAATGCACACCCACACACAAGGAGACACAATATTTTACGTGATTCGGCCTCAATGCCTACGTCCACGGGAGAGTAACCGGATTTCACTATACCAATGTGGAGATTACAGAAAGATTACAATAGAGGAGGAGCTCACACTCTCCTCACTCACCCATTCCCCCGTCTCCCTCGCTACCACCGAGGGAGACGGTCTCTCCGCCTCACATCTCAACACTCACTTTGGCTTCACGGTTTTCCTTCTCTTGCTCTCTCTTTTGTCTCTCCACTCTACCTCACAATATATAGACTTAGAAGGTAGAAGAGAGGGGCTGCTGGCCATCACATGGCCAGCCCTTGTTGGTTGGCAACATCACATGGAAAGCACCTTTGCAACATGTTGGCAGCTAACTCTTGCACATGATGAAGCCCCTTTGCCAACCCTTGTGTATTGGCAGCAACATGCACTCATATTCCTCTGGTGGCAAGTGAGTTGGCCATCACCCCTCACATGGGTGATGTCCCACAAATCACCCCCTCAACCCATGTGAGGTGATCCACTGCACACATTGCTGCTAATCTTGTCACGCCCAAATTTCAGCATAGTTAGCTTCTCCTCACTGAGATGTTTGCACCCCCTGAAACTAGAGATAACACAGCAGAGATACAAGAGAATGAGGGAATCCTACATCCTCAATTCAACTCATACCACTCTGATTTGGAGAGAGCCTCTGCTCCTATCTCCCCCAGATCTCTTCCACGCTTCCTGGCTCGGATGCCTTCACTTGCTATGCTTGAACTTGCGTAACCAAGATATCCGACACCCCCTGATTGGATGTCCTGCACCCCCTGCTGGAATGCCCTTGACTGTCATGCATTACCTCGCAGGACCAGTCATTGGAGCAATAGAAAACTCGTTGTTTATCCCATCAACGTCCTCTGTCTTCTTTGCTCGGAGCTTTTCCTCTGAACTATCGGCCTTTGCCTTCTGCACTGCTGAACAACCTCCTAGCGTCTCCATACGCTCGTTTGTCTGTGCCTGTGCAATCCTTGATGTGCTGTCCAGTAGATTGATGGTTGACAGTAGCTCCATCTGTCAAAGCATCGTCAGCTATGCAATTCCTTGCATAGTGCCCGTACCCATGGCTTCTGGTCTCCCTGCGTCGAGCTCGCCTGAGAGATCCGCATCAACTCTATCCTCCGCTGCCATGGAAGAAACCACCATAGAAGAAAAAAGACTTGCCACTCGTTGGCGCGCACTCTTGCGTTTGTCTCAATTTCTCTGTCTGGAAGTTCCTGTGAACTTTCAACAACCCGCTGCTGCACACTCCTCTGGCGCCTCTGTACGATACTCTACCGTACCCTTGCACTTCTGCACGTCTGCATTTGTGCTCCTGCGCTTAGTATGCTCCTCTGCAACTATTGTTCTACAGGTCCACGTACCACCAGTACTTACTCGTATACAGTAGCTCCAACAGCCACAGCATTTCCCTGAGTCTGAACTGGTTGCCAAATCATCTATCCGTCGATGAATGGTCTTCTCTTTTGATTGAACCAGATCCTCCGATGAACTCCAGAGATAATCATTTTGCAATCCTCTAATCGCCCCTGACCAATCCTGATCTCCCTCGATCTGCCATTTGATCATCAAGTCTGGTCTGCAATCCTCTGATCGCCCCTGACCAATCTTGATCTCCCTCGATCTGCCATCAAGCCTGATCTCCTCTGGTCTTCAATGATCTATCTCGAGTTGTACCTGGTTGTCCAATCTGGTTAGAATATGCCCATTCTAACCCCTTCAGTGAATCCGCAGCGTTCCACAATATCCGGCAACCTCCCTTCGAGTATTGAAGATGACAAACTCCCATGTTTTGACAATCTTTTAAAACCGTTCAGAATTTCACCATTCTGACCTCGCGGTTGCGTCCGGAGCGGTCCATTTAGCTAGGACCAACCTTCGCTGCACTTCCAGGGACCTCACTGAAAAATATCCCCTAAAGCTGGGCCACACCACAATTTTCTGAAAATTCTGGGCCAAATTGCAATTTTCAGAAGTTCAGGGAATATTCCGTGTGCCAACAGAATATTCCGTCCGCTGCACCCGATGCCGTCCGTCCCCTTAATCTGCCTTCTTTTTACAGAAACTCCGTCTCCAAAATCTGACCGTACAGATGTGTCCGGAATACTCCAAATAGTCTGAAACCACTATTGGATCGCCAAAAACGGACTCCAAATGGCTTAAATCTAGCCAAAACATTTTGTACGCCTCAGATCTGCGGCTGCACCATAGCCGCGAAACACTGGATCCTTCCCCTGCGGTTGTACCATTGCCGCGCAACACAGGATCCCTCCCTGCCTCTGGTTGACTGGTCAACACCCTTGCTGACGTGGCAGATGACTGTACGGCCACGTGGCAGTTCTGCTGGCATGATTCTGCTGACGTCATCCTCTACCCAAAAAAAACATTAATTCTGAGTATGCATCCAAGGGGTTTCGAACCCCTGACCTTGAACACCCATCACCTTATCCACTATGCCAGCACCATGCCTTGTGTTATATTTTCCTGAATAAGTATTTAAACACTGCAGCTTTGGTGAACAGTGTCGTCTCCAACCTCCAGCCGCGCGTGGGCTTCTGGTTCAAAGTTGACTTTACGCTCCTAACTTTGACCAGCGCGTGTGGGCCACCCCAACCTCCGTTTGGTGTCTGCTTTGTATTTCTGGACTCCTCTCGTCGAGCCCTTTCTCTTGGTATTCTCAAAACCTGATTTCGAGCAATCCGATTTCTGGGCAGTTTCGGGGAACACACTGTTTTTGTTCCGAAACGCCACCGACGAGGCTCTGATACCAATTGTTGGGATCCGGGATCCCCCCAAGACCTTTGCGGAAATTAAACCAAGCAGAAATGCACACCCACACACAAGGAGACACAATATTTTACGTGA
Source organism: Camellia granthamiana (assembly GCA_036172215.1). Classification (NCBI taxonomy): domain Eukaryota; kingdom Viridiplantae; phylum Streptophyta; class Magnoliopsida; order Ericales; family Theaceae; genus Camellia; species Camellia granthamiana. The sequence continues at coordinate 44,421,024 of CM069912.1, read as the reverse complement.
TTCTTCCTCAATGCCTACGTCCACGGGAGAGTAACCGGATTTCACTATACCAATGTGGAGATTACAGAAAGATTACAATAGAGGAGGAGCTCACACTCTCCTCACTCACCCATTCCCCCGTCTCCCTCGCTACCACCGAGGGAGACGGTCTCTCCGCCTCACATCTCAACACTCACTTTGGCTTCACGGTTTTCCTTCTCTTGCTCTCTCTTTTGTCTCTCCACTCTACCTCACAATATATAGACTTAGAAGGTAGAAGAGAGGGGCTGTTGGCCATTACATGGCCAGCCCTTGTTGGTTGGCAACATCACATGGAAAGCACCTTTGCAACATGTTGGCAGCTAACTCTTGCACATGATGAAGCCCCTTTGCCAACCCTTGTGTATTGGCAGCAACATGCACTCATATTCCTCTGGTGGCAAGTGAGTTGGCCATCACCCCTCACATGGGTGATGTCCCACACTTATAGCTTATAACTATGAACATAAGTTGATTTCTGACTTATAAATTAAGCATCTCCTGCCTCACTCAAAGAATAAGCCGATTTCTGACTTCCAAAAAGTTATAAGTTATAAGCTATAAGTCAAACCAAACATATCAAAATAACTTAAATTAAGCTGAAAGCTGAAATAAGCAGCTTTTAAGCTGTACCAAACAGGCCCATACATCTAATATCATCAACATTTCTTTTTATTTGTGAATTTTGATGTATAAAAGAAAAAGTATAATTTTAGTTTTTAGACTGAACTTGTATTTGATGCTTAAAACTCAGTTCTATTAAGCTAAATCTGTGTTTATAAATATTAATCTGGGACAATTAAAAAAAAAAAAAAAAAACAGAATTTGAACTTACTAACAAAATAAATTCTGAATTTTTATTGTTAAATTTCTTAATCATATAATTAGTTTTATTAAATATGTTTAAAATATTTAAGGTTTTGAACATTTTTATATTTGAGAATTATTTGTAATGTTCGGGAAAAATTGAAGAATAATTGAAATATGTTGGATAAATTTGGATTTTTAACCCAACAAGAAAATTCTTTTTCCATGATTTGCTTTTTCCTTCCCACCAGCTGCCTGAAAGAAAACTCTTCCCTGGGAAAATAATGAGGAATGCATAACAAGCTCAACACAAAATTAACATGCATATTACATGAAACCACATATAAATTATGCGAGAGTGGGAGAGATGAATTCACTAATATCAGAGGTTGAAGAAGCCAAGAACATTGAATTATTTACTCCCAAGGACAACATTATTTCTGCAATTTATGATGAATAATACACTGCTTTGCTTGTTTCATAGGCAAATAAAACTACATTCGGATAACAATTGCTCAGCCTTTTCTTTTATTTCTTTCATGTAAAAATAAGTAAAAAAAATTACAACTTTTCATTTTCGTGTGTTTGTGATCCTCTTGGTATGTAAAAAGCCGAGCCAGTTAGAAAAGGTAATGCTCCGGGCTGTGAGGTATATGATATGTGGGGTTATATTTCTGAGCATCAACACGTGGCAAGGTGACGCCGACGTGTCATCAGAGGAGCAACGTGTCACAGTAAAGTTTTGCCAATGAACTCTAGTAATGCCGAGGTTATTTCCGAGGGCATCTTAATTCGGGATAAATGCTTACAACCTCGGCTTGACAAACAAAGGCTGAGCTAACCGCAGAAGAATAATGCCGAGGTTGATGTTATAAAATATTATCTTGGTTAGGTGGATGTCCAGCCTAGTGGAGAAAGCCATGAGGCCATTATCTCACCAACAAGCTTGCCTTGAGGCCATGAGAAATAGCCACGAGGCCACTAGCAGTCGTGTGAAGGAATCAACAGCTTTTACCTGGAAAGCTGCTAAAAGTGCACTAGTGGGCTGGCAAGCCAGCTTAAAAGCTGGTAACCACTCCATCTCCATTCCGTTGTATATATAGAGATGGAGGACAACAAACAGGGGGCATTCGGACTAGATTGAACTCAACTAGATAGAGAGAGACAACAAGCTAATTGTAACACTTACAATTACGAGCTTAGAGAGAGTTACTGAGAGTAAATTGTAATTCTTATTATTATTCATAGTGAAACACCTCGGCCCCACCCGTGGACGTAGCCATTCTTTGCCGAACCACGTTAAATCCTTCTTGTCTTTGTGTTATTACTTGTGCCATTTATTCTGCCTGTGTTTTTACCGCTGAAATCACTAAGATAGGCAGTGTGATCAGAAAATCACTCACACATGATAAATGCAAGGTATGCAGCTGTAAAAGCAGATACGACGGAGCTTAGTAACCATCCATTTACTTTGGAATAGAAAAATTCCAGCAAAAGATAACCGTTGATCACTATCACCAAGGCGGCCACGAGCCATGAAACCATCTACCAATAAAAAAGAAAAAAGAAAAAAAGAGTGAATCCATAAAGTCATTCTCAGTTGAAAACTCAAGCTAGCATTCAAGTCAAGGGGGCCGGAAAAAATATTTCTTTATTTATTTTCACTTTGTGCTTTATAAGAACTACGAATTGCAACACAATCAAGGAACAATAGTAAAACAGACCCTGTATATAACAATGGCAAATAGAGAGAGAAATATACAAGCATTGATTTAATCAACCATTGTTTCCGTGTGTGTGTTTTGCTTGTATTCTAAGCTAAAAGTTGATAATCTACAAGTAGAATCTACAAACACCTCCTACCAGGACAATCACCTTATTTAAGTTACTCTTACCGCATAAGCTGCTATAACAAACGGCCTGACACAAATTTTTTAAAAATATATATATATCATAAGCGGCCCATTTAATCTGCAGCAAATAGCACCAAGTAGATACCATGTCAACTTCAATCTTCCTACTCGAAAACAAAGAAAGTCAATATAAATTGTTAGGAAATATGTCTGAATATTCCGCATCCTTAATGTCTGTCATTTTACCATTGCTAGCAACAAAAGCAACATCAATGGAACACCAAACTTTTGAAGATATAAAATCACCAAAAAATAGAGATTGATCAACCTCACCAATAAATGCACCATCTATGCAAAAAAGTCTATGTACTATATCAGTAGCAATGGAAGGCTTACAAACACATGGGAAAATCAACTCATTCATTGACAATTAATAATTAAGAGAAATTAGCAGACAAATTCAGAAGAAGATATTGATATAGTCCGAAGGATTACATTTTCAAATTGTTTTCAATAACAATATTTTCCAGAAAACTTTTTAATTGAATAAAGCTACAACCTAATCATTGTAATCTTTTTTGGAATGAATATTGTCTCTTTTAGTCCACTAATTATAAGTAACAAATTCAAGATGATCTCGATGTAACAAGAATATGACATGAGAGGAGTTATTAACAAATGTTGTTAAAAACACTATTGTGATGATCATAAATGTATGGGCAAAAAGACAATACAGCATTTTAAACACAATAGTAGAGAGAGAGAGAGAGAGAGTAAAAATGTACCTTGAGGACCGGGCCAATTTTGAAAATACCCATAACCTCCTCCTTGGATACCAAACAAAGAAGGGGAATAAGTGCAAAAGGGATCTGAACCGACTGAAGCACATTAAGCCATTCATTGAGAACATCTAACGAGTCCTCAGAGGTATCAAAAGCAAGAGCAACAATCACAATTGGGATAATAGCACAACTTCTCGTTATCAAAGCCCTAAGCCATTTCTTCAACCTCAAATTTAGAAAGCCTCCCATAATAAACTGCCCAGCGTAAGTACCTGTGAGTGTGCTACTTTGGCCAGCTGCTAATAACCCAATACCCCAAATATACAGAATTGGGAGTATCCCTCCCCCGTACTTCTCTCGAAGGTACTGTCCCGCATTTACGAGCCCAATACTATTGGCTATGTCGGTACCATAAAATGCTTTGGCAAACACAGCAGTAAGAAATAGATTGATCATGAAGGAGATTGTGAGGGCAACAGTGGACTCTATGGAGTAGTAGTTTAGGGCTTCTTGAACACGGCCAGTCTTGCTCCGGTCAATCTCTCTTGATTGTACAAGAGCAGAGTGCAAAAATATGTTGTGAGGCATAATAATGCAACCCACAACACCCACTGCCTGTTGTATTGTTTTAGAGCTAAGTTTTGGAATTAAGAGACCTGCAAGGAGATCCAATTGTTAGTGATTTAGAATCAGAGAAGTTAAGCAAGGGTACATTGGTATTGTTTTCAGTTTTTGTAATGAAATTGATACAGAAAACTATTTCCAAAAATTATCTTCGAGAAACTTTTCTAAAAACACCTTCTCCTTTTTTTTCAAGAAGGCAAATGCTAATGAGTGTCCTCAGGCATTGTTTAGTGTTGGAATTGGAGTCAAAGTGTATGAGAAAAATGTGAAATGTCAAAAAGTGTTTCGAATTCAGTAAAAAGAAATTTGATTTCAATAAAAAGTGTCTCATATTCTTTTTTCTTTTTTTTTTCTTTTTGTCATTTTCTTGTGCCCGGACAAGGCCCTTTATGAAATACCTTGAAATTGTTTATAAAATTTTCAAAAATTGTTTGGCATTAAAATGAAAATGATAAGCAAACAGAAGCAAAACAACAAAAATAGAGACACAGCAGCATCCACATTGGACCTGCCTACCAGTACTGATCATAGCAACATTCAGCCTCATTCAATCCTTTTGCATTCCAGATACGCACAACCACAGCCTACCCATACAATTCAATCCATTTGCATTCCGAATGGTCTCACAGAACAGAACAACTGAACACCATAACTAATTGTGAGCCTATCATTTAGCAGCATCTGATCCGATGAAGACCATAACACAGCAGAATAGCAGCAGCAGATGGACTCCAAACAAAGCAGAAAACTGATTCAGGCTAAGTTTGGGATGTAGAGAATAATCCAAAAAGCCAAAAAGTTACTCAAAAAGTTAAAAAGTTAACACTATTCACCAAAAGTCAACAATTACGGCTGCACAACTCCCAATTCAAATTTTCCTCTAAAAACTAATTTTTACAATTTTTTATTACACATTTTTTCATAAAAAGTCAAAAAGTTAACCCAAACATCCATATTTTCAACCTCACTTTTTTAGTCAAAAAAGACAAAAAGTGCACTTATTTAGTCTTCCCAAACAAGGCCTCAACATATGAGCTCCACAAACACCCAATAACAAACAGAGGTGACTATTGATAACCAAACATGGCAGCCAAACCACACAGACCAGGCAACAACAGACCAGACAGCAGACGGCTCAAAAGCTCAAAATCCTAATATTCAGGTGAAGCTCCTGATATTCCTCCAGTTGCAGACAAAACCCGAGACTGAAAAGGGGAAGTCTTTGATAGGGGCCTTGAGCCAATAAGTTAGCCTGACCTTGATTAAGTCCCACAGTTCCACTGAATTAGGTTGAGCATTAGCGAATACACACTCATTTCTATGCTTCCAAAGAGACCAAAGAAATACAAAAGGAATGGACCTCCATACTTTGGAGATTAAGCCCCTAAACTTCCTACTCATCTACCAGTTAAGTAACTCTGCTACAGAGAAAGGGATGCACCCATGGATTCCCCAGTCAGATAACACAGCAGACCAGAACTTTTCATAGTTTTAAGGACATCAAAAATGAAAACAACAGTTTTGAAAATGATACCAAAGAATGTCAGTCCAAAATAAAAGATTGGTTAGACATTAAAAAAATTGTAAATTTGAAAAATAAAATATTCTCACCAAGAAGAAGTTTCTACTCCATTGGGCTCTGTTTCACCAAACATCCAAGCAAATGATAGTGCCATCGTTGCAATAAGAGCCGCAAAAACTGATTCCAGTTTCCTCACACCATAGTTCTCAAGAAATAGAAAAAATGAAACTGTAAAGATAAAAATGGACTCAAATTGGTAAAACAATTAATATGAACTAATATAGTTTATTTTTTATTTATTTATTTTTTTTTTTGAAAAGAAAAAAACCTCAACTTAGTTTCGTTGTGAAACCAACGGTATGAAATGAAGCATAACAAAACCAAACTTCATTGTTTATTCTCTCTCTCTCTCTCTCTCCCTCTCTCTCTCTCTCCCAAACACACACACTGATTGATATATTCATTTTCTTGGAGCATCCCCCAGTTTACCTAAATTTTATCTTAAAAATATTATTAAAAAATTCATTCCCTATTTTTAGGAATCACTTTTTTCATTTACTTCCCCCAACAGACTCCCCTATTTTTTTTTCTATTCTATTAACAAAACTCCCTATTTTTTCTTTATTTTATTAAAAATATAATTTTTAATTATAAATTTTTAAAAAAATAACAATCATAAATGTGTACTGTACTCCTAACAAAACAAAGCAAAAAATATATATATAGCAAAAACTAATTTAGAAAATTATTTAATGGAGCTGATGCATGAGGCAGGTGTATAGGAAGTCATTTACTCTTTTAAAATAGGTAAGGAGGAGCTTTAGGTGGGGATGCTCTTACCAACCAGACACAGGGTTATGTAATATTTCATTTATTAGAAAGTAAAAATGAAATGGAAGGTTTTTGTGTTAGGTAATGTTTACGTTTTCAGTTTATATTTACAAAAATTTTATAAATTGATTTTTTGTTTATTTTTAGAAAAACATAAACTACAAAACGCGTTTGGTAATTGATAAAATGTTTAAAAAATTTTAAAAATATAAAAAAGAGTAAGAAATAGCAAGTGGTGGCAAGCGGCGGCGGAAGACGGTGGTGGAAAGTGGTGACTGTGGGTGGTGGGTAGGTGGGTGACGATGGCGGGTGGTAGCGAGTGGATGGTGGTAGTGGCGGATGGCGGGTAGTAGTGGCAGGTAGGTAGCAGATGGCGGGTGATGATAGGTAGTGGCGGGTGGTGATGGTGGGTGGGTGGGTGACAGTGACGGGTAGTGGGTGGTGGTGGTGGCGGTGGCGAGTGGTGGGTGGGAGGTGGGTGGTGGGTGGTGGGTGGTGATGGTGGGTGAGGGAGTGACGGTGACGAGTGGGTGGTGGTGGCGAGTGGGTGGCAGATGGTGGGTGGTGGTGGGTGAGTGGTGAGTGGTGAGTGGTGGGTGGTGATGGTGGGTGGGTGGGTGGGTGACGGTGGCGAGTGATGGGTAGTAGCGAGTGGGTGGTGGTGGTAGTGGTGGTGGTGGCGGGTGGTGGGTGGTGGTGGCAGGTGGGTGGCAGATGGCAGGTGGTGGTGGGTGGTGGCGGGTGGTAGGTGGTAGCGAGTGGGTGGTGGTGGTGGTGGTAGGTGGTGGGTGGTAGTGGCTGGTGGCAGGTGGGTGGTGAGTGGTAGTGGCAAGTAGGTGGCGGGTGGTGGTGGTGGCAGGCGGTGGATGGTAGTGGCGGGTGGCGGGTGGGTGGTGGTAGCGAGGGGTGGATGGTGGTGGCGAGTGGGTGGCAAGTGGGTGGTGGCTAGTGGTTGGTGGCGGCGGCAGGTGGTGGGTAGTAGTGGCAGGTGGGTGGTGAGTGGTGGTGGCCGATGGTGGTGGGTGGTGGAAAATGGTGGTGGGTGACGGCTAGTGTTGGGTGGTACAAAAAAAAAATTGAAAACTCAAAACGGAAACACATTTTTTGTATTTTCATTTTTTGGCCAAATTAATAAACTGAGACCGCTGATTTATAAATCAAAAATTTTACTAAACAAGTTTTTATTTGAGTTTTTTAAATTTTTATAAATATAAACAAAAAATTAAAAACGTAAGTATTACCAAACGACATCATTATTTTTGCTTTTGGTGTTTTAGGAAACAAAACAATGAAAAAATTGAAACTTTGTGCAAAAACAGCTTTCAAAAAAAATAAGAATAATAATAATAATAATAATAATAAGTCGAGGTTTTTAAAAAGGGTAATGATATATACCACTAAAAGTGGTGTTCTAAAGCACCACTAATGAGTTGGCATACACTTAAAAATAAAAAAAAATAAAAAACAAGACACAATCAGTAGGCGGGGCCCACTGGGGTACTTACCAATTAGTCATATTCACTAGACTTATTTACCTACAGGTCCTAACTAATAAATTTAACACTATAAAAATAAGAGAGTGATAAATTTATCACTATAAATTTATTCATAAAAAAAAAGACTGATAAATTTATCTTTATCACTTAATAAATTTATCAAATAGGACTTAATGGATATTAAGTCTCCAAAGTAGGACCTATTGGGTAATAAGTCTCCAAAATAGGACCTATTGGTAGTTTACTAATGGTGCTTTTAGAGCACCACTTTTAGTGGTCTCAATCATTATTGTTTTAAAAAGTATAGGACAAATTACACTGACCTCCCTGAAGTTACCATAATTACAGAGACTTTTTTTTTTGTAATTTCAAAAATAACATTATCCTTTTCTATTTTGAAAATAATATACAGATTTTCCATTCCCATGAAAAAAGCCTAAATGACGTTAACTTAACAGTCGAAGTAACCATAATACTTCTTTAATTCATACGTATCTTTAATTCATACAGTAGAAGTAAAAATAAATACTTCTTTAATTCATACGTTAACTTAACATACGTATCTTATATATATATATATATCACTGCATCCATTCCATCTCTTTTCCCTCACTCTCTCTGTGCTCTCTCCCTCTCCTGCGATCGTTGCTGCCTCTCTGTCTCTCTCTATCTCTTTCTGCATGCACAGGTTAGCGATTTGGGTTGAGAGTGGTCCGGCGAGCTGGAGGCAAGGGAGGCGGAGCTCGCTGACTCGACTGTTGTATATGTATGTATGTATGTGTCTCGTGATCCCTCGAATCAACTCCGACACCATCTCTCTCTCTCTAGATATGTACATGTATGTATGTATGTATGGGGGTTCAATCGACGATTAGGGTTTACAAAGATGAAGTTAGAAGCAGCGGGGGTGGCGATTTGATGAATCTGTGATATGTTATATATATTTATAGAGAGAGAGAGAGGGTCTTCTTGGCTTGGTGTGAGACTCTGGAGTAGAGAGCTTCAGTGACGTAAAAACCCACTCTCTCAATTGGATCTCCATCTTCGCTCACCGATTCTTCAAAAAAAGAGCTCTAAGGGTGATTGCATAGCATTTGTCATTGGCGGAAGTGGTTGGTATAAAGGAAGCATTTGATGCAATGGACACCAACAAGAGAGGCAAGATATGCCTTGAGGAGCTTAGATTTGGGCTGCAAAAGCTTGGCCATCAGATCCTGATGCATCTTCGAATCCTAATGGAAGCTTAGTCTGTCTTTTGGAAGGAAAAGACGGAGAGAGAGAGAGAGAGAGAGAGAGAATTAGATAATCTGAGAGAGAAGAGAATTGTAGAAACAAGCGGTTAGGAGAGAGAAAAGTCTCTGCAAACGAGCTTTGACTCTCTCTCTCTCTCTCATTCACGGCTTATTCACACCTTGAATTTACCTTTTGCAGCCTTGTCCAGGAGTCCTTTCATTTTTTCCGTTAATTTAAAGTGTTGACTTTCAAACCAATCTGGGTCTTCTTCAGATTTTTGCTTATAACACCCAAAAAGGAATACAGGATGGACTAGTTTGATTTTGATATGTATGTATTTATATATATAAATATGGGTATATATGGATGGTAACATAAGAGCTATTTATATGTTAGTTTCAAAAGTAAGGCTAAGTCTGGTAGTTGAAAAAAAGTTAAAAAGTTCAAAAATTATTTAAAAAGTTAAAAAGTTATTATTATTTATTAAAAGTCAAAAAGTATGGCTGTACAATTCTCAATTTTAATTTTTTCCTACACATTAATTTATATAATTTTTTAATACATATTTTTTCATAAAAAGTTAAAATGTTAACCCAAATAATTATATTTTTTTTGTCAACTTTTTAGTCTAAAAAGTCAAAAAGTGCACTTATTTAGAGTATCTCAAACAACTCTTGTTATTTTTAAAATTACAAGAGAGGTCCCTGTAATTAAGGTAAATCTCAAGAGAGGTTAGTGTAATTTGTCCAAAAGTATATCCAAAAATTAATTTTAGAAACAGGATTATGTTTTAACAACTAACTCCAGTCTCCATCTTAGAAATAATTTTCTGTGTCCTCTTGAAGCATATTGCAAGAATTGAAGAAAACAGAGAACAAAGAAAATTATCAAAACCAAAATCCCATAAAAACCTCCGAGTTAAAAATTTCCAAAATCAACCACACCAACATTGAAACATTTGTATCAAATTATTATTCACAGAGAAAGAGTTTTCATGAAATTACCTAAGTTTATGTTATGAGTAATGTTAGGGATCATGAAAAATATATCATGAAAATTTTTCATTCCTTGATTAGTCTTGATTAGTGTGTGGTGTTTTATTGTATAGATAATCTAAAGGTTGAGAATCTTTCATGATAATATTCATGATATATTTTTCATGATCCCTAGCATTACTGTTATGTTATTTTGTATTCAAGTTTTAAAACCATGGTAATATGCATGTCAACTGACTCCATTTTAACAATTGACTCCATCTTAGAGATTATGAATTGAAGAAAACAGAGGACACAGATAATTATCAAAATCAAAAACCCATCAAAACCTCCAAGTTGAAAATTTCCAAAATCAACCACACCAACATTGAAACATTTGTATCGAATTATTATTCACAGAGAAAGAGTTTTCATGAAATTACCTAGGTTTATGTTATTTTGTTTTCACGTTGTAAAACCATGGTAATATGCATGTCAAGTGACTCCATTTTAACAATTGACTCCATCTTAGAGATTATGAATTTAAAAAAACAGAGGACACAGAAAATTATCAAAACCAAAAACCCATCAAAACCTCCAAGTTGAAAATTTCCAAAATCAACCACACCAACATTGAAACATTTGTATCAAATTATTATTCACAGAGAAAGAGTTTTCATGAGATTACCAATCACAAGCAGTGATAACAACACCACCCCAAAGAGGAGCAACCCCATTACTCAAAATCTTAATCGCAATCGCACTCCCAATCACTTGCTGAATATCCGCCCCAATCAGGGCAACCTCCGCCATCACCCACAACAACCACCGAGCCCATTTCGGGTACTCTTCTCTACACAGCTCTGCCAAGTGTTTACCCCTAGCCAAGCCGAGCCGCGCCGCCAACAGCTGAACGAGAAGCCCCATAGCCGTGGCCCACAAAAGGAGCCAAAGCAGAGAGTACCCAGCAATCGCGCCGGCTTGAATATCCCCCTGACCGTATTGTTTGGACCAGATGAAGAAATGGAGCAAGAGACGGCCAACGATGTCATGGTTGATGGAGTCCATGCCTTTGAAGGTGGCTTTGGAGACGAGGGAAGCCACGTCCGAGATTTTCCCAATAAGAAACCGGAGTTTCGGACCATACACTCCTTGCTTTTCCATGATTTTCTTGATGTGTCTTGGTGTGATCAAGTAACAAGTTATAGTTTGATAAGCAACTCTGTAACAAGTTATAGAGAGCGAGAGAGAGGTGGTGGATGGATGTGGTGGGTGGCACACCTCCAAGGCTGCAGTGTTTATAGAGTGATATGAGCAGTCAAACGAAATAAAACATTGGGATTTTTGGTCCCTCACATTGGATTTTTTTTTCAGCAATGGGCGGTGGCCCGAAAATACATGGCTCGAATGGCTTGAAACACTCAAAACGATGTCGTTTTGGGTACAAAATGACGTTTTAACATATTCGAATCATTCGAGCAACAGAATTTGAGTCACCAAACATTTTTTTTTTTTTTTTGTGAAATGAAAAACCCACGAGTGCCTTTTGACAACATTTCTTTTTGAGAAAAACTAGGAATCATGAAAAAGTTTTCATGAAAATGATCATGAAAGATTTATGACTCTTGGATTACCTTGATTAGTGTGTGGTACTTTATTTCAAGTGTAATCCAAGGGTCATAAATCTTTCATGATCATTTTCATGAAATTTTTTTCATGATACCTAGCATTGCTCTTCTTCTTCTTCTTCTTCTTCTCTTTTTTTTTTTTTTTTTTGAACCCCACGGAGTGCCTTTTGACAGAATAAATGGTTTCAAAAGTCCATTAAATTATATGGTGAAAAGATTGAAATACCTTTCCATATATATAAACAACAATGATTTAGACCACTAAAAAATACACCACTAATAGCATTAATGTATTGGGAATGGCAAAAAAATAAATAAATAAATAAAAACAAGACATAGAAAGTAGGCGGGGCCCACTGCCACATCATTAGTGCTCTCTCTAATGATCATTTTTTAGTGCTCCCAAGCATTTTTCATAAATAAAACAATTGAACCGAACAGATAAAAAACAAAACAAATAAATGGTTTCAAAAGTCTATTAAATTATATGATGAAAAGATTGAAATACCTTTCTATATAAATAGACAAATATAAAACAATTGAACCGAACAGATAAAAAACAAAACAAATAATATTAGAGTAAAATTTTACTCTCATTTTATTAAAAAAAAAACATAGCACATATCGGAGTAAAATTTTACTCTCATTCTATCAAACAAAACAGTACACACAGCATTAGAGTAAAATTTTACTCTCATTCTGTCAAAGAAAAATAGAGTAAATAGTACTAGAGTAAAATTTTACTCTCATTTTGTCAAAGAAAAACAAAGCACAAATCAGAGTAAAATTTTACTCTTATTCTGTCAAATAAAAACAGAATACATATCAAAGTAAAATTTTACTCTTATTCTATCAGATAAAATAGAGCACATAGAACCAGAGTAAAATTTTACTTTTATTTTGTCAAACAAAATCAGATCATACAAATAAATCAAAAACAAAAACAAACAAAAAAACAAAAAAATTAATTAATCCACAAATCAACATACCTGATTGAACTCAAACAATAATCAAACATGCGATTGAAGCAAAACCTCTAAAACTCGATCAACACTCACAAATCTCGATGAAACTCTCAAAATCTGATACAGATTTGTATAGATTTGAAATGTAGTAATCTCTCATTTAATTGAGAATGTTGAACTCTTCATTGATTTCGCAGATTGTGTTCATTGATTTCACAAATTGTTTTCGTAGATCCGTATATACATCAGCTAAAATTTTCAAATATATGATACATATATAAAAGGCCAATATTGTCACACAAAAAAAAAAAAGAAAAAAAAAAAGAGAGACAAATTATAGAATGTCCTTATTCAGGCATGCGTCTCTTACTCAAGGGCTTTTTGAAAGAAAATTCATTGAGTTATTCTTTACCTTAAAAAAACAGCCCAAAAAAAAAGGTTTCACCAAAAATCCCTAAAATATAATTTCAACGAGCAATCAAACAAAAAATGCAAGCACACCATCCTGTAATGTCTCCATAAAGTGGCCCACAAGTTACATTAGTTTTATTCATATTATTATAGAAATATTAAACATATATATATATATTTAATCGGTATTATTTGGATAACTAATGTGTGTGAGAATCACTACCCAATATGGTGGAGTCATGAAAGTTACAACTTCCGCAATGATGGGAAGTTATTAGGAGTTACAATGGATCATGGGTCCAAGCCTATCTATATACCTGTGATTGCCATAAAAAACAAACATTGTATGACTTTTGGTCCGAGACATCAATGTAACCCACTAAATTTGAGAATTCTAATGAGTTTCTTACGCTGTGTTTGGTTGGGGGATTTGGGAAGGGAAATGGAAAGGGAAATGAAAATGAAAGGAAAAGGAGAAAGAATTAATTGGATTCCAAATCCCAACTATGTTTGGTTGCGTTAGGAATCGAAGGAGGAAAAGAAATCATTTCTCATGAACTCTCTCATTGTCCTTCATCACACACAAAATTGTAGTCATGAATTGCAATAACAAAAAATAAGGTTGCAGATGATCAAAGTGCTATTTGTTTTTTAGAAAAAATAAAATAAAAAATAATTAATTAATTTTTTTAAAAAAAGTAAAAAAATAAAAAAATAATTTGATAAAAATAAAAAATCATAACTAAACAAAACTTTATTATATTTTCTCAACAAATATATATATATATATATTATTTTCTTCTAATTTTTCTAATCCAACCAAATATGTACCAGAACATAACGACCACATCAATCACTAGACCACAGAACAAGTGAAAAAATATAGTCAAACACTAAATTACATAGCTCATCTTTTTTTTTTCTTTTTCTTTTTCTTTTTTTGAGAACACTGAAGATGCATATATTATTGAATTTCCCAGCAAACAGAAGCATATGCGAAAGAGAGAAAAATTATGCTCATGCTCATGCAAAGAATATTTCCAGCGAGGGGATTTACATATATTTATATATGATATTATTGTTGGTTGCAACCATGAAGAAATGCTATGCTGCTTACAGACAGACACAAACCAGCATCATTGGTGTGTAATTGAAACAGCATTGATGTGGAATTCTGAACCAACAAACACCAACTTTTTACATATTTCACAGAGGTTACTACGTTCTCGAATCCACTTCGAAGTAATTATTGTAAGTAGCAAACTTGCCCAAACACATGTAAAACTACAATAGTATACTGATATATTGACAATAATATGAAAGCATTTATATATTAGTGGAAGAGCTTCCCCTCCAAACTTGATAAAGTTTGAATTGCAGATTCAACAGTTCTATTATGATGATCAGAATAATCTCACAAGCATTACCAAAAAAAAAACCAAAGAAATAACATCAATGTATCATAGTGCAGCAATGCATCACAACCACCTACAGACAGCTAGCATCAGCAGCAGCATAAGTGCAGAACACCAAACCAAAAAATAAGACAGCATCACCAGCAGAACATTAAAACCAGGACACCAGACTCATCCAACCAAAATAGATATCATAACATATAACAGAAATAGATAATACTACAAAACATCAGTGCATCAATGCAAGCTCCTCCACCAAACCAGACTCAACACCAATGCATCAAAGCAACACATCAAACCAGAACATCAAAACCAGTGCATCAAAGCAGCACAGAACCAGAACAAATAAACCAAAAGTGCAGTACATAGCATTCATATCCACAATATCACAAAGAAGTGCAGCGGAGGCCATTAAGCAATAGAGCCCATTTAGAATCTCAAGGACACATACATGCCCTGAATCTAGTGCAGCAAGCAACTAAGAGAGTCTACATACAAAAAATCCAAGCCTAATGATATTTTCATAGGTTCACCAAATCCTTGAAATATTCAAATAAAAAAGTATCAACGAAAGAAAAATAGTACTACACATCAAACATTGAAGATCCGAATTTAATAGACAACCAAAGACCTCGGCATTCAATAGGGCATTCTAGGTACGCTCGAGCATCACTCACTTCTTTGGCAAGAACTTGATACACCTTCATTTGAGAAGCATCACTCATACCACTAACCTTCTCAATCTCCTCAAATAATTGTCCATTTGTGTAGTTCCGAAGGTTACCACGATCAAGCGCTGCTGCAACTGCATCTAAACCATCCTTAATTGACCTTATTTCCTCACTCAGAGTGTCACCTAATTTAGTCTTTCTCTTCTTTGAGTTAGAGGAACAAGATACTTCAGCAGTTTGGTCATCTTGAGTTCCAATCCCATCAAAATTCTCTGAGAGTGACTCAGTATGATCAGTATTTTCATCGTCCAAAAGAATTTGTTGCCCAGCCCAACGAAGTCGCTTTTCTTTTGGACCTATAGCAAGACTCCCAGTTGCTCGATCCTTTTCGAAGAGTTGACATAACTTTTGAAAGTTTTGAATCGGAGCATGTCGAAACTGAGAAGCTTTAGGCTTTGCCTATAGAGAATAGCATATATAATATTATATTAAATAATGATGAACAAATATTGTAATTTTCTAGTACAGAACTACATCAATCTTACAATTAGATATCCCTTGAGGTAAGCTGCCCATACACCTACTGTAGCTTCAATCAGTTGTGTTGAATGATTATATCCAAATCCACTATCAGTTGTTAACATATCTTTAGCCATTGCAAGATTCCTTTTTAAAGTCTTCAACCGATTCCTTACATGACTGGAATCACAATGTACACTAAACTTGGTACTCACAGCATTGCTTGCAGCTCTATAAGCAGATGATGTAAAACTATCACCAATTTTTTGCCCTTTGAGCATTTGGTCCAAGAGTGAGTCAATAAGAACAACATCCATTTGATTATTCCATTTCAAATGTTTCTTGTCAATTTCTACTGAGCATTCTTGGTCACCTTCCACCTCCACTCAAAAATGCCATAAAACATATTGGAAGAAGAGCATAGCTAGTAGCAAATTATCACCCAAACAAACGCAATGTTTCACATAATACAATAACAAATTAAAATATAATTCATTACAAGATAACATTCAAATAATAATAATTAACTTATCAATTTTTTGTTTTATCAGCAAAAGAAAAAGATTATATTGATGTAAAGCAAATGAGTACATAATGGGTACATCACAAGAACAAGAACAAGAACAAGAACATCAAATAACCCTTCTAGCCCCTCTCTATTTTCCAAGATCCATATTGTAATTTGATTGTCATTGAAGATTTATATCATAATCTCTCCACATGTCAGTAGCTATTCGTTCCCTTAACAATTCTCCTTCTCTACATTCTTCAGCTAAACTTGATCTAGCCACGTTAGTTTGCACTTGTGCTCTTCTAAGCTCTGTATCAACCTCCTCAATAAGACTTTCATTGGGATCAACACCCATGAGGTAGTTGTGCAAAATACAGCAGGCCAAAACAATATCTGCTTGAGTGTCAACATCATAATATGGCTTTGTCACACTTCCTAAAATTGGAAACCTTTTCTTTAGGACACCAAAGGCTCTTTCAATTGCATTTCGCAAAGATACATGACGAAGGTTGAAAAGCTCTCGAGAATTTTCTGGTTGATGAACACTATACTCCTTCAAATGGTAACGAGTACTTCTATATGGAGCAAGGAACCCGGTTTTAGTTGAAATCCTGCATCTACTAAGTAATATTTCCCTAGGACCAACAAGTAACTAAATGATGTTAGTTTGAAAGAAAACAAAAATAGATTTATATTCATCAACATATATACACGTTCAGTGATCACCTTGAGGAACGATCAATTTATCCATTTCTCTTGTTAATGCATTATCTAATATTCTCGAGTCTGAAGCAGATCCTTCCCATCCTGGAAGGATATATGTAAACTTTAAATCAAAAGAACATGCAGCCAAAGCATTTTGAGTGGGATAGCATTTTCGTCCTCGGTATCTTTGTGCATCCTTGTTTGGCACTCTTACACGAAAATGTGTACCATCAATCGCACCAACACAATCCTGTAAAAATTCATTATTTGTATCCAAACATATAATATTATATACCCTAATTGCATTCATGTAACTACCTTAAAATAAGGCCAATACTTGGGATTGTTTCTAATCTCTGGAGGGCAGTTGAATCCATCAGGTTGCTTTAAAAAGATATCTTCCAATGATATAATGGCTTTAAGAACTTGATGAAAATGTCGACTAACAGTCTCACCTGATCGTCTGTAAAAGAACTTGATCGTACGGTTCCTCAAATTATGGCCAATTATATGAAGGAATTTTGCAACTTGTTCTTCTACTTTACTTTGAGGATTGTCTCTAAGAAACTGAGTTCTTTTAAGCATGCTAACTAGTGTGGCAAACGCATTTTTGCTCATGCGTAACTGGCTACGACAATCTGCATCTTCCAAAGCCGTTAGCCGTTTAATTAGGGCATATCTTTCATAATCTCCTTGTTCTGAAATTGACTTCCTTATATGATCACGACAATGAAGAATTGAGACAAGGCTGATAGCATATGAAGCATACATAGCTACACAAGTGGCTGCCCACTTTCTATACTTTTCCCACTCCTCTTGATCATGTATCTACAATTTTTTAATATAAAAAATCACATCCACTTGTTAATAATGTTCCAGAATTGAAATGATACTTCAAAAAGTTCATAGACTAGGCAACACTCAAAATGACAACCCATTTGATTGGTTAACTTGAAGCATGTAAAAGTGAATAGGAGACAACAAGTTGATGCAGAAATATGAATTAATAGGCCTACTTTATCTTTTTTATATTGTGTTACATTTGAAATAAATAAGAAGCTTGTCCTATTCAAATCAGAGTTTTATAGTTCCAGTTTATGTATTGATATTGTATTGTTTCTACTTTAATGCTGGAAAAAACTCAAAAAGATTGGAATAGTAAAAGGCTAAATTGTGTACAGGTATTGAGCTGTCTTAGTGGGCACATCTGTCACTCTTGTAAAACTGAATTAATGTAGAAGTGTAATTTTCATTAGTTGTCATCCATCTATTGCTTAAGCTATGATTAGACTTATAATGAATTAAACAAGATGTGTGTATCCCTCCTCCCAACAGAAAAGGAGAAACAACAAACATATGGATCCAAACAGAAAATGGCATTGGCAGTGAAATACATGAGCTAAACATCGAAATTTCCATCTTATAAAGAAGAGTAAAATAAAGGATACAAATGTCATACAAAGGCAGCACAATAATGAACCCCACTTATTGTCGTAGTATCACTGCCATCTCTATCTTGGCAGTCTTCTCAAGCATTCTAAGCAGGAAAGGAAGCTAATGGATTTAATCCTAATAAAGGCTTCATAAATACCTAATTCAGGATCACTTGTGAAGATGAAAACTGCAAAGAGTGCTATAACCAGTGGTGGACCCAGAAATCATGAATAGAGGTGCCATGTTAACTCAAAATTAAAACAGTGAATTTGTTACGAAATGAAAACAGAACTATCTAATAGTAATGACGTTAGCAAATTCTCCAATATGACAAACAGAAATCATGAATAGAGGGTCCATAGTAGCTCTCTTGTAGAATAAACTATACAACACAAAGCTCTCACACAAAAGTTGAAAACCCAAACAAAATCTCCCTCCCATCATCACCGCTTTGTGGGCTCCATATGATCTAATAACGGCTGATTCAAGTTCATTGCTAGTCCACACATTTCGTGTGGAGTGTGGGATTGAAAACAACCATTTATGAAATGTCTCTTCCTGTTTAATACACTATATGGCTCTGGATAATCATGTGGCTTGAAACTGTAGGCTGTTTTTGAGAGCCACTCAAAATTTCAAGGTCTTCTTTGAAACATCTACAAGTCCTTGTCTTGTTTGTACTTACAAACGAAACAGGGTACACAAATATTGGTCTGATAATATTATGGTGGACCAATTTATTATTATATAAATTTGTTACTAGAACTTGATTTACTTGAGTTGATTTCTGTGTCAGTCAACTAAACTACCACTCTAAAAAACATAAAAATAAAATGAGAGAGAGGGGCAAATTCCATTTTATTACTAAACAGTGCATATAATCTATGGGTAATTCTATTTCTATGCGTTAATTCCTGATCGAAAACGAAACTGTGTATGTATATTACTAAACTGTGCATATAATCTATGGGTAATTCTATTACTCTCAACAAATCCATGTATCTATAATCTCTAATTCGTAATAATATATATATACGTGTGTGTATGTATGGAATTTTCAATACAAATCTGAGTTTGATGAGAGGAGAAGAGAAAACGAAAGAGGGGCACCAATACCTGATCGAAACTTTCGGGCAATGAATTATCAATCGAGTTCAGTGATTGAAGATCACCAATTGAAGCAGATGATGATCCCCGATTGGAGCGATTTTCTGAATGATGCTGCGAATCAGAAATTCCTACCAGAGTTAGATCTGCAATTTCACTTCGAAGCAAAATTGTAAAGCAGCTTGAACATAAATAAACAAATCGGTGGAAATCAATAGAGATCTGAGTTTGATGAGAAGGTAAGAGAGAATGAAAGAGGAACACAAATACCTGATCGAAAAATCCAGGCAATGAATCTTCAATCGAGTTCATTGATTGAAGATTACCAATTGAAGCAAATGATGATCCCTGATTGGAAGAGTTTGCTGAATGATTCTGCGAATCAGAGTTTGCTACCGGAGTTAGATCTTCAAAACTCGTCGATGGTGGTTTTTTGAAGCTACTCATGAATGGTCTCCTGCGAGAAGCCATGAACAATGAAACTCTCTCTCCCCGATAAATTTTTCCCCTCAGTTTTCCCGGTCTTTTCTCACAGATATAAAATAGAATTGATGTCCTAAAAGGTCTCCTATTTCTTTATTTATTTCTCACTGCCTTTCTTTTCCCATATATTTTTTTTATTGGATTTTTGATTTGTGGCACTAAATTGGGGGGCACTAATGCCCCTAAATGGAATTAGGGGCATTAGTGCCCCCAATTTAGTGCCACAAAACATTTTCCTTTTTTATTATAACCAAACATAAATAGGATTACATTTCCCATTTCTTTTCCAAATCCTACCCCAAATCCCCCAACCAAACACAGCATTAATGTGATACCCATATTTAAAAAAAAAAAAAAATTGTATATGTGTCATTAATAAGAATTCTTAAAACATTGATTAAAATACATGTGAAAAAATTATTGATTAAACAAAATTTAGAAGCATTTTACATTTTTTTTCTGATACACTTTTCATAATTGTTTGAGAGATTTGGTTAGATCTCCAATATAACATTTTATTTGGTGTCTTTACCCAAGTCCATTTAAATTTATTCGAATTTTTGAATTTTACATAGGTTCTTACCGAATTAAAAATTATATGTTACTCAATCTTTAAAAATTTACAAGCTTAACTTGAGTTAATTGGATTGAACTCGTCCAAATTTACAACTCTAACAAGGGAGTTGAAAGTTACATTATTAAAATTATGACAAATTAAAAATTAATACATAAATTATGATAAAATTATAAAACTTAAATTGTAGGTTTGAATATTTTTTTGTTTTCATAATTTATATATAAAAATCTAACTATTTATATTATTTTATATAAATATATTTTATTTATTTTTCACATCTCATACATATCATGGCTTTTCACTAGTTGAATCTAATTAACGAAAATGGTTTGTTTCAAATTTTAATTTCCTTCAATTTTTTCTTTAAAAAAATAGAGCATTTGTATACAAAACAATTACATAACGGTGCAGATAGATAGGGATGGGTAGAGTTGCAAATGAACAGAGTCGTTCATGAACAGGCTCGAGCTCGGTTCAGTAAGAGCTCGTTCGAATTCAGTTCGTTAATTTTTTTTTGCATTCGAGCTCGAGCTTGAGCTTGTTAAATTTTTAATAAATAAGCTCAAATATTCTAAAGCTCGGCTCGTAAGCTCGGCTCGTTAACTGGCTCGTTTAATATTTATTATTTATATATTAAATAATATAAAATATGTATAAAAAATAAGAGAAAGATGCTATTTATATATTTAAAAAATATAAATGTAAATAATAGTTAACTATAGATAGTACATTTATATAATAATGGCAGTAGATATTATTATTTTAGTAAAATATGGATTTTTTTTTAATATGTTTATATATTGTATATATAATTGTATAATCAAAGTTTTAATTGTAACTTTAGTCTCACATGTAAGTATAAATTTATAAATTCTTTGGCTCGTTAAGGCTCGTGAATAAGCTCGAGCTCGAGTCGAGTCTAAGCCAACTCGACTCGAACTCTATTCATTAAATTTTTATTCAACTAGAACTCGAGCTCGTTAAAATCTTAATAAATAAGTCCAAATATATTAAAATTCGACTCATTTATCGCCCAAGGGATGGGTCACATTCCCATGAATATATTATTATGTTCCAAAGTCGGCAAAAAAAAAATATGGGCAAATAAAGAAAGAGTACGAGTTAGAACGTGGTGGTGGCTTCTTCACCTTTCGTGTTAAATTCTCCGCGCTGAACTTTCGTTTCGTCCCTCCCAACACTGTTTGGAAACTTCTATGCGTGTTTAAATTTTTTTTCTCTGTTTTTTTTATTTATTTTTAGTAATCTTTTTTTAAAAAAAATTATATGAATTTTTTTTTTTAATCTTTTCAGTCCAATCTAAAAACTAAATTTATATTCAAAAATTTTAAAAAGTTAAAATAAGTCCAAAAAAACCATTATTTTTTATTTATTTTTGTCTTTTCAAATTTTTTTTCTCAATCTTAACATCTCATTAAATTCTTTCCTAGGTGGCATATCTATTCTTCTCTCATTCTATTTTCCTATTTTTTTTTGCTTTTTTAATATATTTTATTTCATTTTTTAATTAATTAGAGCATGGATATATATTATATTTGTTGGCTACATATTTTGTATAAACCAATTACAATTCAACACGTGGCAGAATAAGGGCAATACAGGAAGACTATTCAAGTATTTGATCGTGATCGTACACATAGTAGTTAATATTGGTTCTTACAAGATCTGCGTAGTACTGGATCAGTAAAGAGATGCAAAGTGATATGGCTTCAACGATTATTCACATTCAAATTTAAAATCAGGAGGGAAGCCTAACTGCAGGTGATGGCATAGTGGAGCTAACTATAAGGCAACATGATTAGCGATCATGGAGGAGCGATTCGACGGTTAGAAGTGCAGTTCGATGGTCATCCTTGAGAAGTATAAATAGCAGAGAAGGCCCCAGAAAAAAGCCCCAGACTCAGATAAAAAAAACCAGTTTTATTCTACTTTATTTCCTTTCCAGTTTTACATTTCCTGTTCTTTACATTTCTGTACTTTAAAATTCCTGAACTGCACTTCGTTCATAGGAGTAGTTTCAAGTAGATTGTTGTTGTAAACCTCTACGAGGCTGAATTGGATCATTGTAAATTTTTCATTTTAATAAAATGCTTCAATTGTTCTTCATTTGATTATTGTTTGCTTAATTCTCCTAAATCAAGCCACTAGTAAAAGTCTTCTTCATTGAGGCTGAAAGAACTAAAACACAATCGTCTGATAATTGGTTGGCAATTAATTTTCTGTAAGGACTGATTGATCCTTGCTAGCACGCTCACAATTACAATAATAACCTTCGAAAGCCAAAAAATCAACATATATTTTTGGCACGCCTGGTGGGACTAATTGAAATGGCTAGATGTAGAAGACAAGGAGAAAATGAATGCTTGGAAGAAGGCATAGAAGGAGAGGTAGAAATACCTAATCTAAAGGATAATGTCATAATACATCCTGTGGAGACACCAATTTTATCAGAACCTATGGTCGAACAGGCCAGCACTTCGGAACAAGTACCACATGTTCATAATATTGGACGAGGCCAAGGAATTGGACCATCCACTGTTCCATCTACTCTGCCAATGAATACATGGGGTGGCCTAGTAGATGCCATGGGACAGCAGTTAACGAACACAATGGACAGATGGACAACATCCTTTTTGGCTCGAATGAATACCCATCAACCAACAAACATAAGACACATGGAGGAAATTTCGAATGTCCCTCAGCAAAGATTGGCTAAAGATAAACAGCCTATGCAAGTTAATGGACATTCTAATAGTGAAACTAGTAATCAGAACTATGAAACACCATCACCTCAGTCTTGGTATGAACCTATTTCGAAACCTATAGCAGGTCAAAATGCCTCAGTACTTAACAGTAAAGCCATGCAAATTGGTGGATCTGGCCCAGCATAAGAGAATGACATAAGAATGGTTCCAAATCCCATATTCGAAGCCATACCTGGCACGAGGGGGTTCACTAATCCTTTATTCGAATTTATACCCGGGAGGTTGGAAGGTTTTCCTATAACTGGAAGAGACACAACACCTGTTCCAACACCTTTCGCAGGACGGCCTCAAAGAGGTCATCCATACGCCCAACAGCAGCCGGCACCACAGGGATAACCAGTCCCAAATATACCACCCTATGGGCCAAGAGGACCTCAAGCACAAGTTTGTCCACAAAATCCTGTGTTTGTTCCTCCAGTAGTGGTTCAACAGGCACAAAATATGGTCCCTAAGGACCAAATTGCTGATATTATTAGAGAGATGTGTGGACCAATGGCTCGGGGGGTTCAAACTCCTGTGTACAGGAAACCATATCCAGAATGGGTGGATAGGGTACATGAATACCCAAGAGGATTCAGGATACCAGACTTTGCCCTTTTTTATGGGAATGGAAACTAGTCAACAGTGGAGCATATTACTAGGTTTACTGCCCAATGTGGTGAATTTACCAATAATGATTACATGAAGTTAAGATTGTTCCCAAATTCTCTTACAGGAGCAGCCTTCGTATGGTATATTAACCTTACGCCTGGCTCCATTCAGACTTGGCAACAAATGGAAGAGGCATTTCATGCCCAATTCTTCCAAACGGAGCCAGAAGTGTCCATGGCAGATTTGGCAAGGTTGAGCCAAAGGCCTGATGAAAAGGCTACTCAATTTATTGCCAGATTTAAAAGAGCACGAAACAAATGTAGGGTTATCCTACCAGAGCCAGAATTCGTGAGATTGACTCAAAATGGCTTAACTCAACTGAGTTTAGAGACTTAGTAGAACTAACTTATAAGATGTCTAGGTATGAAACATTACTAGAGGAAGAACAAGATCGAAATAATGCATCATACATGACATATTATAGAGATCCTAATTATGAGATTGATGCAGCAGAGATTGTGGGGAAAGAACTTGTGATCTATGAGGCATTAATTCATAAGGACACAACAATTGACCAGCAGTTTAAAAAGAAAGACCTTTATAAGAAATATTCTTTCGATTTAACAAAGGAAGATGACATTTTTGATCATTTGCTTGCGGCCAACTTCCTTAAGTTACCAAAAGGAGTCAAAATTCCATCTCCAGATGAACTTAAAGAAAAAGTGTATTGTAAATGGCATAATTCTTGGTCTCACTCGACTAAAAACTGTATTGTTTTTCGAGACAGGATCCAAGAACAAATTCGGAAAGGAAGTTTAAAATTCCCAACTAAAGCAGAAAAAGCCATGGGGATCGATAGTAATCCATTCCCAAAAGTTGGAGAAAGTGCAGCTAATGTTGTTATACCAGACTTCCAGAATTTATCTTTGAAGGAATTGGAAGAGGTCAATGTGCAAATGCATGTTGCTAGCCAGACTACTGTCAAGAAAGACACTAGAAGTTCACCAGTTATTGGACAAGACTCTACAGGACAGGAAAAAGACTCTGATGAGGAAGCATTGGATGGTGATTCCTTAGAGGCAGCAGTTATCCAAAAAATGTGTCCCAGGTGTAGGTTGAGCCATAAGTGGCTGAAAGGGCTTCCAATTGATGGGAAGCAATACTACAAGGATGTGCAGAGACATCCTAAGCTAACCAGTTGTAGACACCCCATTTTTGACCGACCTTAAGACTCAGACGTTACTGATTGAGCGCTTGGTGATGTTACATATTGTGCTCGTTCTGAAGTTTCAGAGTCTCGGCTGCGAGCCCTGCCTCCGGACTTCGGGGCTCTTTTGTGCTTTGCCTCGGTTTGCGAATCGGGTCCCGTTTTCTTTGTTTTCTCTTCCCAAAGGAAGGGAGAGGTCTCGTAGACCATCTCTCAGTGGCTGTAGGCTACGTTGCGTGGTCGTAGGCCATTTTTCCCGTTTGGAGCCCGGTTCTCGGTTTTCGGAGCCGTCGGCCGTGTGCCTCGGTTCGGGACCGCTTAACTACCTCAGTTTGCTCTGGTTTTTGGCATACACCTTATTTCCTCCCTTTTGAGGGACACTGTGGCCCAAGAGATCAACTTCATGGTCGAACGCCACCTCCGGTGCTTAATAGTCAGTTTTCGGGGGCCCTAGGCAGCGCGTTTCGGTCCCCGAACCTCCGTTTTGCATCCGTCTTGGTCCATTTTTGGCGGGGATCTTATTTTCATTGTTAGAAAGGTGGGAGGCCAGCAATTGTTCTGAAAAACTAGTTTTATTTCTTCATCGCTCTTCATCGCCCGTTTTCTTCACTAGAAAGCTGGTTTTTCCCACTCCCGGGCCACTTTTTCTGACTTTCCACCACACCATTGTGTTGTACACACCTGGGAGGCCACCAATATGGGTAGGCTGGCCAGCAATTGTCCTTGGCCCTTTTGAACCCCTCTAAAAAGCTGGTTTTTCTCTCTCCTGGTTCACATTTTCTGGGTTTTGACCATACAGCTGTGTTGTACTCATTTGGGAGGCCACCTTTTTGGAGTGGCCGGCCAGCAATTCTTGTTGACCCCTTTGACCCCTGGTCGGCCGACCAGGGGAGATGGCCGGCCGGCCACCTGACCCTTTTGCACCTGGCTGGCCATTTTTGTCATTCCTAGTGCATTCTAGCTGTGACAGCTGTTTTGCACCAGACCCTTTGTCCGAGGGTCTGTCTTTTTGGGGGGAGATTTGAATTGGTTTTTCCCCCCTTTTCTTTGGCTCCTTTCCCTCTATATAACCCAGCACCCTACCTCATTTCTAAGGGTTGAAAAAAATCAGCTGGAGCCTTTGCATACAAACCTCCATATCTCTTTCATCCAAGACTCAAAACACCCTTGTTCTTGCACCATTTACACACCAACTCATAGCCTACCACCTCCATCCTCCATTCCAACACCTTGAGGCTGATTTTTAGAGGTTAGGAGCTCATCTTCTTGGACCAAAAGCTGCTGCATTGCTGTGCTACAAGGGTAAGTCCTCTTTTCCCATTTTCAAGCCTTATTTTGCTTCATCTCTTAACCCCTTTTGCTTACATTTTTGGGCTTTGACCTGAACTGAAAATAGTCTTATTTTGAGCTCATCTTCCTTTTTGATCAAGGACTTTTCTCTGTTTGAGGTCTTCTACTCTCCCTTTGTGCTTTATCTCTCTTTTAGGGCTTATCTTGCATGATATATTAACCTTGTTTGTGAACATTTTTGGGCTTCCAGCCAAACTGTAAAGTATCTTTTTTTGAGCCCCTCTTCAACTTTGTTGAAGGGCTTTTTTCTGTTTGAGGCCATCTACTGCCCCTTTCCCTTTATCTCTCTTTTAAGGCTATTTTTGCATCATATTTTAGCCTTACTTGTGAGCATATTCGAGATTTTCCATAAACTGAAAATAGTCTTATTTTGAGCCCCTCTTCAACTTTGTTAAGGGCTCTTTGCTGTTTGAGGCCTTTTACTTCCCTGTTTGTTCAATCCCTCTTCTAGGGCCGTTTTTGCATGATATATTAGGCTTATTTGTGAGCCTTTTTGGACCTCGACCTAAATTGAAAAAAGTCTTATTTTGATATCATCTTCATGTTTGATTAAGATCTATTTTCTTTTTGGGGTCATCTTTCCCCTATGCATGCTTCATCTCTCCATGATTAGGGCTATGCATTAGAGTACTTGCATTGGCCATGGTTTGGCCTCTTAGCCACTGAAATCTAGTGGATTTTCAGTGGCTTAGGTGTATTTTTTAAGGCCAAAATTAGAGGGGGGTGACCCCCCTCTCTCCTTGTCTTGTTTGGTGGTCTTTTGGCCCTTTAAAGGAACCCATTATTTTTGCATATGTTGGCTGCATTTCAGAAGTTATTTGGGCATATTTTGGCATGTTTTGCTCACTGATTTTTGCTGGTTTGATGAGATCTCACATGCTTCACATACATGCCATGTAAACCATGTTTGCTAGTCAAAGTTGCATGCTATTTTAGTCCATCATGCTAGCATCTTTTGGTCATGCTTTGAACTAGAAATGTTCATATTTTGGGACTGCCTTGGCTCTGTCTTTGTGCTTCATGGTCAAATAATGCATGCTTTGTATAGCTATAAGTCAATACATGTGCCTAGTTTTGAGTTTCGGGGCTCGTCTCATGCATCGGGTGCCATATATCCATGATTCGGGACCATTTTACATCATGTTTCAGTGCTGGAATTTGCATGTCTGTATGCCATATTTCATGCCTTGCCATGCCTTGTTAGAGTTGCATACTATGCCTTAGGTTCGGTCCTCGGTTCGCACGTATGTGTGGACGCATTTCGATAGTCTCATTTTCATCTTATGGCTACTGATGTCAGTGTAGCTGAGGTCCACTTATGTTGGTATAAGTCCATCGTGCATTGTGTATGCCATTTCAATTCATGGCATTGTGTATGCTAGGTTGTATGTTAGAGCATTGTGTATGCCTTGCTACATCGTGCATTGTGTATGTCATCTTATAGCATTGCGTATGCTAGGTTGCATGTTAGGATTGCATTCATGCATGTCATGCATATTGCATTGTGTTTGGGATAGGAGTTAGCCCAAGCACGAAAAATGAGGGACGTTTCGTACTTCGAGTGACGGAACGTGTCTCAATTCCCGATCACCGACACTCCGGATTATCCATGATGGAGTCTCGGTCTTGTGGTGTTTTCATGTGCATTCATTTTATATTAAGTCGTGCAATTCGACTCCTCGGCCATCATGCATCGGGATGCGTGATTGATGGCACGAGGATCGAGACAAGCATACATATGTGAAAATACATTGCCATGCCCCTTTCTTGCTCTCTGTTGCAGCAAATTAGAAACCGGCAGTCTTTTGGAGCTTCGCGCAATATTCCGGGCTTAATTGTAAACAGAGGCTAATTGGGGCATCGCAATGGATTTCCGCGCAAGGCAACTTAAGCATGCATCATTCATCATTCGGAACAGAGCCGAGGCGGTCCATAGATTTGCGTGCTAGTTTACTATTTTCCTAGTTAAATTTGTTAATTAATTAGGGTTTTGTATTTATTCGGACTGTACTATTTATTCGGACTGTATATCATTTATTCGGACCCTCCGAGTGAGGGCACAATTGTAATAAGTGTGCGTGCGTGTGATGTATGTCTTCCAACCCCACGTCTTTCTCCTTTTTATTTACCAGCTTATGATGGTTAGATTAGGGCATGTTTCAATTAGCATACAGTATGATAGTATGTTTGCATTCATTCATCTGTTTTGCATGCACCGGGCTCGGCGCATCATAACTCACTGCATTGTATTTCAATTCTGAGTTAAATACTTGTTAGCTGTAGCATTCCATATGCCATGTTTAGAATAGCCTGGCCTATTTTAGTTACATTTTGCATTTGTTGCATTAGGCATTTCTATATAGTTAGGATCATGCATGGATTTCTAACATAGCTTCTGTTTTGGCTTGGAGTACTCGGTAAGTTTTTATGCTTTAGCATCCTTGCATGCGTGTGAGTGACTACCATGATAGCATGCTTACCATAAGGCTATATGCTTATGTGATATATCTGCCTGAGTGCCTGTGGGTGAAGGTTGGGTTATTTGGATTGGAACAAATCATCGACTGTGAGTTTTAAGCCTACTAGATAGTGACAAAACCATCTTTTCTAAGCCCACCCGAGGGTGGCAAAATCTGCATTTTAAGCCTACTTGCAAGTAGCAAACCGTTTTTCAAAACAAACATGAGATGTTTCGTTCCAATTCAGACGATCCGGTCTATACTTGTATGCTGTGTGCATCACATAGTAATTCTAGGCTAATAATCGGAATAAGAATGCATAATGTTTTCAAAGCTAGATATCATGGTTAGTAGAGGCCGATCTTTGATCGGGCGAGCGGCGGTGCTCACGAAGTGACCTTCCCCAATCGTACCCAAGTTCCCAAGCCGAGGCAACTTTGGTGATGACGGACACGTGGCCTTAGGCAACGAGTCAGGGTTTCCTAGATTTTCCCAAAAATAAAATATTTAGGTGGCGACTCTGTATCTAGCAAAGCAGTCCATGTTTGGCACTTCTTTCAAAAAATCTGTTTTCGAAAACGATTTGTCGGATTTGGACTCTTTGATGATTCATCGGTCTTGCATTGCACTCTGCGAGATTAGATACAGGACTGTGACATTGAGTCCTGAACTGTAGTGAGCCCAAATGAACAGAACGAGATTTCCCTCCCGGGACGTTTGGGGACGTCTACAGTTTCTGGCGACTCTGCTGGGGATTTAGAGAGCTTGACTTGAACTCATGATATCTTACTTTGACTACATTTGTGTGTTTCTTTGCATTGCATGTGTGTTGGTGCGCCTAGGACACTGTGTTTGCCATCTGCTATTCCTGAGCGGTTTGCCAGAGGCTGCGTGCCATAAGGCTTACCGGTTACGGGCTCTGCCAGTATGGGAACACAAACCCCGGTTTTACCGGGGCACCCTTTTGACCATTCAACCTAGTGCATATTCGAAATCCGTAGTGACCATTATAAACTAGGACAGGTTGCTTACCCGATGTAGGTTGTTTGAAACCGCTGCGTGCATAGTGAAACCCTTGCTCCTGACAAAATAGGACAGGGAAACCCTACCCCAACATAGGGGTGTTTTGGCTCTCACTTATCTGTTAGATGCTTTTAGAGTGCGTCTCTATAGGGAAATGCATGTATCAATTTATGAGTTTGGGCATCAGGCCTACGGGCATCAGTCAGTGTTTGAGAATCAGTTATCTGTGGGTATCAGATTCAGTTTTCGGGGACAGTGATTCAGGGATAATGATCAGTGTTGGAGGATAGTGTGTATTCAGCTTACCGACTGTGTATTGTTACGCCCAACTGTGTGTTGTGTGTTTATTTTATGCTGTTATGCTATCCGTTTGTCTGGTTATTTATTTCCTTATTGCTTTATTTATCTTTTTGCTAGGGCAGTTTTAGCACAATTGCTTCAAACCAAGCAGGTATTCCCCATGCACTCTGGACAACAGGTCATCGGCTCAATCGATCTGAGGATCTGGTTGACGAACAACCAGTGTTTCATTCTCTACCCCCAGTTGTTAGATGGAGGCCGAGAAAGCGTAGTGTGTCTGAGCAGAGGTTACCAGAGCAGTGGTCTACCCTAGCAGTGAACAGTCGAGCTGAGGTCTCAGTTTCTGCCATAGAGATACACATACCAGTCAGTCAGCAGGATCGGCAGAACATGGCCGGAATGGAAGAAATGATGCGCCAACTCCAAGAGAGTATGAAGCAAATGCAGGAGGACGTTGTCTGCCAAGCAGAGTTCTCTAAACAGCAGGCCACAATCATGGCCCAACAGGCGGAACTAATTACCCGGCTACAACAGCAAGCCGGAGCATCAGCCTCACATCCAATTCCTCCCCCACTAGGGGTCCCGCTGCCCGAGCAGACACCAACTACCCAGAATGTCCTGCCAAATACCCAGAACATTTTGCCAAATGTCCATGCCGCTCAGGAAGACACAGACATTCCAACGGGGCTAGCTCCGCCCCCGCTTCCACCTCAATTATCCAAGGCACATACACCCGTCAACCACCCGGACTCTCCCTTCGAGTTCGAAGTAGACCCTACGGCACTAAAATTGAGCAAGCTTGAGAAGCTATTCAAAAAATCCCAGGGAGTAAAGGCTATCCCGGATATCGAGGACGGATATACCGATGTGGCTGTGACGTTGTCGGATAGATTCAAAATGTCGCAGATCGATCGCTTCGACGGATTTGGGGATCCCATGGTCCACCTCCAGCTATTCTCAGATATACTACGGCCAATGGGCCTAACCAGACCCCAGAAGCTTTCACTATTCGGCCGGACCCTGTCGGGTGTGGCCGCTATCTGGTATGCGAAATTGGAGGATGATGTCAAGCGAAGTTGGGATAAAATGGCCGAGGCCTTTGTTGCGCATTACTCTTACAACACCCAAATAGAGATTACAACCCGTGATCTCGAAACAACAAGGCAAGAGCCCAAAGAGAGCTTCTCGGATTTTGTGACCCGGTGGAGGGCGAAGGCCTCGATGATGACTCTAAGGCCCACTGATAAGGACCAGATTAGGATGATTGTGCGCAATCTCCAGCCAAAACTGATGCAAAAAATGATTGTGCTCCCCTTCCCCACCTTCTCAGATCTACACGAGATGGGGATACAAATTGAAGATGCAATGAAATAGGGTCTGATTGACCAAGACAGAGAGCAACCTCAAAGAACCTTTAACCGCAACAACAATGCAGGCCCGAGTGGCGTTGCAACTGCAAGAACTTCGGAGGTAAGCATGGTCGCCACCATTCCCCCTCCCCTTCCAAGGCCCATGGTAGCCACACCCTTCTCCGGTGCATTCGGAAGCAGTACACAGACCACCAAATACCAACCCGGAGGCCAAAGAACCTTCACCCCATTGTACATGCCCTTGTCCAAGGCTCTAGGGGTCTTAATCAGAAAAGGGCATCTAAAACCCCTGGAACTGAGGCCGTTGCCAAATCCACTCCCCCCCACTCACAACCCAGCCAAATATTGTGCATATCACCAACAACACGGTCATGACACCGACCAATGTTTCAGATTGCGTCACGAGATTCAAGATTTCATTGACAAACAGGTGATTTTGCCACCAGAAAGACCCAATGTCACAACCAACCCGCTCCCTACACATAACCAAGCACCACCTCCCAAAAGAATCAACTTTATCCAGACTGGGGTCGTGTCTTACGATCCTAGCATCTATATCACTCCATCCCATCTACCTAAGCCGGAGGTGCTCCTTCCTGACTGCACTGACTTTTTGTGCATGCTGGACATCTCCATAACCCAACCTAAGCCAATGGTAGCGGCTGTTGAAGACGATGCAGGGGAGATCGCAGAGGAGGAAGGAACTGTTGAGTTAGGGTTTGAGCAGTCTGAGAATTTTGCTGGGAAAGCCTACGATCCGAGTGATTACATCCTGTCAGCGGGCCAGTCTGAGCCAAGTATAGAATTGCCGGAGATAGCGCAACTGTGTGTGATCCAGGGGGATAGATTTGAGCAGGGAACAGATGATTTGACGGTTGTAGAAAAGGACTTTGCCAACCTACAGTTTTTCGATGACCAATAATCAGGGGGCGCGGCAGTCAACTGGTTTGATTATGAGGAATCAGCAGAGGCTACTGAGTGGCTGGATGATCAACCGGATGTGGTGGAAGAGCTCCAACCAGAACAGGGGCCGGCAGGGGCAAGGGTATCAGTTGTGGCCGGAAGGGCCGGAAGTCAGAGTACATTGCCGGAGAGCGCCGGTATGAAGAACTTCGCTCAGGACAGGAGCATTGTGGATACAGGGAAAGCTGAACAACGAACTGCGCCAACGCAGGTGGAACAAGAAAAGTTTTGGGATTCTGAGAGAACCAGGAAAGCCAAAGCCCATGAGAGGATTGAAAATGCTGTGGGCACAAGGACAGAAGATGATGCGAGCATGCGGGCTGAAAGTACTGTGAGTACAATCATGCCGGAACCAAACCGATGTCTGTTTGCTGCTCACGGGATGTGGTGGGAGGACGAGGATTTATGTCTTGCCCACACAGATGAGGATTGGGGGAGCAATCAACCAGACGACACCTGGTATCACGATGAAGTTGATCACATGACAAGAAGCGGGCGGTATTTCAAGCCCCCGCACCTAGACCAGCCAGAGACATCTGGGAAGGATAAGGAAGCTGAGAGACAGAAAGAGAAACAACTTAAAGAGGAGGCTGTGCTCAAACAGTTAAAAAAGATACAAGCAGACATCTCCACCTGGGGACTGCTTATGGCATCACGAGTGCACAGACAGGCTGTCCTATCTGCCATGGACAAGGCTAAACTCTTGATAGAAACCACGCCGGAGCAACTGGTAGGATTAGTTTTTCCGGGAGGAGCTACCCCGATGTTGACTTTTTCTAACAAAGAACTGCCACCTGAGGGTGCGAACCACAATAAGCCACTCTACATCTCTGTGGAGTGTAGAGATAAATGGATACCGGTGGTTCTTGTTGATACCGAATCGGCCATCAACGTGTGCCCGGCAAGGACAGCGTATGCAATCGGTTTAAAGACCGCGGATTTTATACCAACAGCCCAGGTAATTCGGGCATATGACAACACGAGCCGAGAAGTCATGGGGACAGTAAAGATCCAGACCAAAGTTGGGCCGGGACAGCATGAAATAAATTTCCATGTCTTAGAGGTTCCTGCAACTTTCAACCTGCTCTTGGGGCGGCCGTGGTTGCACCAGGTGAAGGCCGTCTTGTCCACTCTGTATCAGATGGTGAAATACCCCTATGAAAAGGGAGTAGCCATTGTTTTCAGGAATTCATCGATCCATCCACCTCCGGACGTATCTACACCAGTCCTAGAAATTGAGCATGGCATGGAGGACGTGTTTATGTCAGGTTTTACGTTAGCTGAGGCTCGGGTTGTGTAGAACATCATGGCTGTTAATCAAGGAGTGTATGTCAGTGCTCAATCTGTATACCTCATGAACAAGCTTCAACACATCCCCGGGATGGGATTGGGAAAGAGCGGCCGGAAGGGGCGTCGCAGCATTGGCCGAAGTGCTACACAACCCCCATACCTTTGGCTTGGGTTGTCTGCCCACCAAAGAGGATTGGATAAGGAAGGGAAAGGAAATGGCTGGGAGAACCAGAGCAAAGAAGGCGGGGAAGCCTTTCGACTTAATGCACCGGCCCATTCAGGGTACCCTAAATGGACGCTTCGTCCGGGAGGGAGAGGACTTTCCGTTTTGTGGTTTCCCAGAGCCGTGGCTGAACGCGGAGAGGAAGCACGTGCCAGGTTTCGAGATTTTCTTTGACCTACAATTATCCGGGGATGATGTTGTCGAAGAGCAGACAGACCCATTAGCTGAGGTTGAGCAGTGTAAGGAAGTGGATTCCGAGGGCGCTGAAATTGAAATGGGGGTAGCATTGGCTTGTCTACTTTCAGATCCTCCGATCGACCAGAAGTGCTTGGGGGATAACTTCTCGGTTTCCATGATTGGGAATGAAACGGCTGCGGGTCTACCAGCAACTATTTTGGATGCATCTATCGTACCCTCTCTCACTTGCAATACGAAGAGGGATTTTTGTCCAGCAGCACTGGGTCAAGTAGTGAGCCGGAATCTGATTCCACCGAATCTTGTGAGTCGGAATCAGGTTCCAGCTCGACTGAGTCTGAGTTGGTAATCCTGGGGATGATAATCTGGATGCCACAGTTTTGTCCAGATCGTCTTTTTCTTTCTCTTTCGCGTCTGTTGTAACCGAGGAATCAGACGATTTGGATGTGCTTAATGAGAATCAAGTAGCTGTGGTTTCTGAGTACTTTTCTATGCCCTTGATTTATTGCATTAACTCAGACTTTCAAAATTTTGATGAAAACGACGAGGAAGAAATTCCTCCGGTTTTGCAACGCTTAATTGAACAAGAGCAGAAGAGATTTGTTAAACCCTTAATGGTTGAAATCATTACTATGAATATTGGTACTGAGGAGGACCCGCGGCTGGTCCAGATCGGGTCCACGTTGTCTTCGGAGGAACGCGAGCGTTTAGTCGCTTTATTAAAAGATTTCAAAGATGTTTTCGCGTGGTCCTACGAAGACATGCCTGGGATCGATCCTGAGATTGTACAGCACCGAATCCCCCTTGACCCCGAGGCCCGACCTGTCAAACAGAAACTCAGGAGGATCCGCCCGGACTAAGCTCTCAAGATCAAAGAAGAGGTCACTAAGCAAATCGATGCAGGATTCTTGCTGGTATCCCGAATACCCGACTTGGTTGGCCAACATTGTTCCAGTGCCGAAGAAGGATGGCAGAATCTGAGTATGCGTGGATTTCAGGATTTGAACAGAGCCAGTCCGAAGGACGACTTTCCCTTGCCGCATATTGATGAGTTAGTGGACTTCACAGCAAGGCATGAGTTGCTCTCATTCATGGATGGCTTCTCAGGGTACAATCAGATAGTGATGGCACCAGAAGATCGGGAAAAGACTGCATTCACCACCCCGTGGGGGACATACTGCTACAGAGTGATGCCGTTTGGGTTGAAGAACGCTGGAGCTACTGATCAACGAGCCGCGACCACAATATTGCATGACATGATCCACAAAGAGGTTGAGGTGTACATGGACGACATGATTGTCAAGTCCAAAGATAGAGAGGGCCACTACACCGCCTTGCAAAAGTTATTTCAAAGGATCAGAGGATTCCGGTTGCGGCTGAATTCTCAGAAGTGTACATTCGGTGTTACAAGCGGGAAAAATGCTAGGGTTTCTGATTACACAAAGAGGTATCGAAGTTGACCCTTCCAAAATCAAGGCCATCTTAGAAATGCCACCACCAAGGACTGAAAAGGAGGTGCGAGGCTTTCTGGGTAAAGTGCAATTCATAAGACAGTTTATCTCAAAATTAACCTTGACTTGTGAACCACTCTTTGGTCTCTTGAAGAAAGGCAAGAAATTCCAATGGGATGGCCGATGCCAAGCTGCTTTTGAACAAATCAAGGAATACTTACAGAACCCGCCCGTGTTGTCACCGCCAGAGCCGAGGAAACCGTTGATATTGTACCTTTCAGTGACTGAGACTACAATGGGTTGTATGCTCGCGCAAGAATCAGAGGACAAAGTGGAGAGAGCCATCGACTATCTGAGCAAGAAGATGCTAGAGTATGAGACTCGCTACACACCGTTGGAGAAGGCTTGCTTAGCTTTGGTATGGGCTACCAGGAAGCTGCGGCACTACCTGTTAGCTCACTCTGTAATGTTGGTTTCACGACTTAATCCCATCAAATATCTTTTCTAGAAACCAGCACTTACGGGTAGGCTAGCTCGTTGGTTGCTGTTGCTCTCCAAATTCGATTTAAAATATGTGACACGCAAGTCAGTCAAGGGAAGAGCAGTAGCAGAATTCTTAGCCGACCATCCAGTGGAAGGGAGTGAAGCAGTCGAGTACTTATTCCCAGATGAAGCCATTTTTCACATCGACGATGAAACTTGGACGATGTACTTTGACGGAGCGTCAAATTAGTACGAGTATGGGATAGGGGTGTTGCTGATAGCACCCGATAATTCCCGTATCCCTCTAGCCTTCAAACTCCGGTTCAAAGTCTCGAACAACGAAGCAGAATATGAGGCATGCATTGTCGGTCTAGAAGTAGCCCTAGAACTAGGGGTAAGACGGTTGGACGTCATCGGGGACTCAAACCTTGTTGTGTCTCAAGCGAAAGGGGACTGGAAAGTCAAAGAAGAAAAGATGATGATGTATCACCAGACCTTGGACTTGTTAATTCCTCGGTTTGAGAAGCTAAACTTTGCTTATCTACTAAGAGAGAACAACAGGTTCGCAGATTCTTTAGCAACTCTATCTTCCATGATAGACATCCCGTTCGGAGTCCGGATGCGTCCAGTCATCATTGACCAGAAATTTACGCCAGCCTACGAGTTGATTGCTGCTATAGATGAAGTTCAGGACGAAAACCCCTGGTATTACGACATTTGGAATTTCTTGGAAAAGGAAACATACCCGCCAGGAGTGAATGCCAAGGATAAAAGGGCAATCAGAAGAATGGCCGTTCAGTTCATCATCTGTGGGGGTAAAGTTGTATAAAAGAGGTCATCTGGGAATGCATAAGCTGTGCGTCGATGCCGAAGAGTCGAAGTGCCTAATGGAGGCCATCCATGGAGGAAATGCGGTGCGCATATGAATGGAGTAATGCTAGCACGGAAAATCCTCAGACAGGGTTACTACTGGTCCACCATAGAGGAGGATTGTATCGGTTTTGTCCGGCGATGCCACAAGTGTCAAATTCATGCAAATCGCATGAACATTCCACCGTCGAAGCTATATAACATGACTTCGCCATGGCCATTTTCAGTCTGGGGAATTGATGTGATCGGGGCTGTCACTCCAAAGCGGTCGAATGGGCATGAGTTCATCCTGGTCACGATAGATTATTTCACGAAGTAGGTCGAGGCCTAATCTTATACAGTGTTGAAGGCTTCACATGTGGCGAAGTTTATCAGAAACAACATCATCTGTCGCTACGGAGTCCCAAACGAGATAATTTCAGATAACGGTTCCCACTTCAAGAAGGAAATGATTGACTTGTTGGAAAAATACAACGTGACTTTTCATAGGTCATCCACATATCGGCCGCAAACCAATGGAGCGGTTGAGGCCACCAACAAGAACATCAAACACATACTGCAGAAGATGGTGGAGACCTACCGCGATTGGCCAGATAAGCTACCGTTTGCTCTGTGGGGCTACCGGACTTCAATCAAAACTTCTACTGTGGCGACTCCATATTCATTAGTTTATGGGATATAGGTCGTTCTACCTATCGAGATTGAGGTTCCGTCATTGCGAGTACTGGCTGAGTGTCAAATAGCCGAAGTAGATTGGCAGCAGAGCAAGTTTGAGGAACTCATGCTCTTTGATAAGAGAAGACTGAAAGCACTGTACCATGTTCAAGGTTATCAACGCAGAATTGCCCGGGCTTTCAACAAGAAAGTTAAGTCCAGGAATCTAAAGGAATGAGATTTGGTGCTCAAGGACAACCGAGCTCCCATCCACGACCCAAGGGGCAAGTTCAGACCCAATTGGACTGGTCCCTATATTATTAAGTGTATCTGGTCAGGTGGAGCTGTGGTTCTGATGGATCTAGATGGCCTAAAGTTCTCATAACCGATCAATATGGACAAGTTGAAGAAATATTACCCTTGAGAGGCTCGCTAGGCCGAAAACCCGAAAGGGCGACCTAGGCAAAACTCAGAGCACAAAAAATTTGAAATGATAAAAACTGAGCTCGCAAGGTTGAAAACCCGCAAAGGGCGGCCTTGGCAAAAGTTAGAGCATAAAAGGAGAGTGAAAATACTCGAGTGCACCTGAGCCTGAACTACGTAAGGCTTGATTCCCATCTTTGGGATACGTAGCAACTTCATCCTGGAGTTCAGCCATAAACTTTTCCCCGATCGACTTTGTCCATTTGATCATCACGGCCATCTTCGTCTATTCAGCATGCAAGAGTTCGGTTATGATCCCCAATGCAGTGCTTTTCAGACTAGGGGCAACTTTCCGTTGTCGTGCAGTGCCGCGGTGCTATTCAGACTAGGGGCAACTTTCCAGTTGCAGGGGTCCGGGGTTGTGCATCTCAGTGACAGATCTCAGGCGTGTCCAGTTCTGATCCATATCGAAAATGGTTTTGAAAAGTTTTAATAAAAGTTGACTTTGTTCAAATTAATCTTTTTACAACTAAGACTATTTTTGGACCAAAGCGGAAAATTTTCAGTACCCACAACCTTCAATTTCATTGATTTCAAAACAGAGTTCTCCTGCTCTTGCATACAAATTGAAGTTGCTTTTTTATTACATTCATAAAGAAAACTTGAAAGTACTGGTAAAGCAATAAATTCAGGGCATAGATAAGTCAGGTGTCCCTGCGCCCCCTCCCAGAGCTGGTCGAAGCCTCTGATGCCAAGCGAGGCCCAATCTGTGCCTCTTCATTGAGCCAATCCAAGCACTCGTCAGACAAAGTACAACTGAAAGTGGGAGCGGGGCCAGGAGCTCTCTAATCCTCCATGCTGTAGCATACCGGGCAAGCTGTGCGCCTCGAACCGGGAATGTGGCAGGATACTCTATCCCCTCTGACGGGCAAGTCTGATCATGACCGAACTGACGCTAGAACCGGAACGGAAAGTAGAACACACAGTGGGTCAGATCAATCAATGCCGGGACATGCTATAGCTCATTGCCGGGAGATTGAGCCAAGGATAGCGCCAAGCAATGCGATCTGCAGACAAATTGCACATCCAGTCGAACCACCATCCCTTATCAGGGACATCGACTAGGTGTTGTCGAAAGAAGTAGCCGCGAGCCGAGTAGGCTGGACAAGAGTCCACAACCTGTAATTTATCCATCAACCATACCTGGGGAGGGATGAAAAATGAGAGAATAAAGAATAGAGAGATGTACGATGAGAGAAAAGTAAGAAAAGGGTTTTGTGAAAAAAAAAACCGAGCCCGAGGGCCGAGTGATGTGAGCAGTATATATGTGAGATTGGGTGGGAAATATTACCTGCAACAGTAGTGGACTCCCCGCAAATCTGGTCGTCTCCCGGCGATAGAAAGCATCTAAGCCCATCAGTGTCTCGGCCAATGTCATAGCAATGCAGCCCTTTCCTTTCTTCAAGCCTTGAGCAACTTTGATTAGACGAATGCTAGATCCACTAAAGCCTGGGGCAAGCAAAAAGTGAGATAGCATACACAAGCAAAAGGCGTGTTGTCGAAAACCTTGCCAATGGTAGTTGCCGCGGTCACTGGCATCAGAAAAGCGATGAATCAAGCCGAGGATGTCTAGTTCCCCGCTGCAGATCAGAGACTGAGCGTCATGCATAGTGAGCCCACACATCCGCTCTAAAGCTTGGGTGTGGCCGAAGCGAAACTGAGGCAACATTTCTTCATAACGTTCAGATTCCATCAAAACTTGAAAATCTTCGAAAGTTGGACTACCTCTTGCCTGCCGAAGCTAAACACATGCGTTACCGGGTTCCAAAACCTCGCCGCGGCATGAAGAAAGGGAAGGGTGCAGTGGAGTACGGCTCAGCGTGAATAGTGCATTCAAGCTGAAGCCCCGGAAGTTCAACTTTTCCGAGCCATCTAGAGAAGTGATCCAAGTTGTGAGATTTTCGACGAGAAACGCCTCCATTTTGGTGCAAACCTGAGATGAAATGAATTAACCACGAAGTTAGGACTTTTAAAGAGGATAAGGCACTGTTCGGGAGGACACATGTCGAAAAATTGGTGGCTGCCAAGCTAGGTGGCCGGCCGGCCACCTTTTCTGGTAGGCCGGCCACCCATCTTCTCTCCAATGCAAAAAGCTAGTCGGCCAGCTCCCAAAGGTGGCCGGCCATGATGCAAAGTGTGTCTTTGGTCCTGTTCTACCCTCTAGAAGGAAGTTCCTAACATTTCCATGCATCGGGAGTGTCGAGGGCCTCCATCTCCCTCTATTTCGGATGCGTTCCGTCACCCAGATCGTCCGAAATACACTTTGTTTATAGAGTTGTTGTTAAGTCTTGCTTATCGAGTTGTTGTTTTGCTTATTGAGTTGTTGTTTTGCTTATCGAATTGTTGTTTTGTTTGTCAAGCTGCTTTGTTTATCAAATCTTGTTTATCAAAGTTGTCAGGCTTTGTATTTTGAGTCGTTACTCTTTTGTTTAAATCAACACTGTTGTGTCTTGCTTATCGAGTTGTAAACTTGCTAAGGTTTCGTTATTTCTTAGTGAGTTAAGTTGTTTAGTTTGTTGTGTCGGTTCACTACCTGCCTTGGCAAATACGCAATGCACATTTCCATTCAATCTCATTTTTGTACAAAATGATGCGATGCGATGCTAAGAACATAAAACACAACAATTTTTTTTTTATAATAAAAAAAAAAAATAAAAAAAAAAATAAACTGTTTCATTCCATCATGCTTCCTTTGTTACAACATTTTTTACAACAAGGGTACAAGTTTTACAGAAAATAAAACTGCCTAACAATGTACAATGTCCTACAACTACTAGTAAAAAAAGAAAATAAAGCAGGAAACGGCTGCATCTATGCTCTCAAGAGCAGGAATAAGAGGCCCTCTTTGTCCTCTTCTGCGGAACAGCCTCTGCGCCATCATCACCATCATCATTGTCTGAGTTGGAGCTTCCATCCTCGGAACCCCCCTCGGCCTCATCTCCGCTACCGGAATCGGGGTCGGAGCCACCCTCTCTGTCAGTGGATGTCTCTGACTGGGGATCTGCAGCCTTCTTCTTCTCGCTGGACTCCTCCTCTATGTTGTGTGCCCTGCGTCCGCCTCATCCGCGAGACGACTCCCCTCTCCCAGCTCCTCGAGAAGGCCTAGATGGCCCAGCTCCTCGGAAAGGCCTGGATGGCCCGGCTGTGACTGAGCATACACCGGAGGCATCTGAAGATGAAGAATGCAATTTGAATACATCAGCCAAAACATGTATATCAGATACAGATGCAAGCAAACTACACAGAGTGGGTGCATGCAGGTACGGTACGTAAATGTGGTGTGAGTCAGATGTGCTCTAACATATACAGTCAACTAATGCAGTGAGATATTCAAGAGCAACATGTCACCAGAAGTATTATAAGGCAAGAAAACTAAAGGGTACTTGAACACCCATGATGGACAACTGCGCCTCTCTCCGCAGGACCATACCCTCAAGTGAGGCTACCATCCCGAGCACCTCATCCATGTACTCCCCTGGGTGGCTGCAGATACAAGCTCAAGTCATCAATGAATAACCAAATGCCAAAGTATCTGTGTGATAAACGGAAAACAGTGGA
This sequence comes from Camellia granthamiana, assembly GCA_036172215.1. Taxonomy (NCBI): domain Eukaryota; kingdom Viridiplantae; phylum Streptophyta; class Magnoliopsida; order Ericales; family Theaceae; genus Camellia; species Camellia granthamiana. Next base: position 44,379,205 of record CM069912.1, on the reverse strand, counting down.
ACATACCAGTGGTGAGTCAGGGGTCACTGACATATCGGTGGTCAAGCATCGGAGGCTCTATCGGGATCGGGTAGGAAGTCCCATATCGCCATCCCATTAACTCAGTTGGCATATCTGGCCACCCAGCATGATGATGAGTCGGAGGAATCGGGGGGAACCAATCCACCCCCGCCTCTAGATGTGCCAGCCCTGCTGGTGGAAGGGACATCTGCAGTCCGAGCCCGGCTCGATGAGGGCATACCAGCAGACCTCCTCGTCGGGGTACGGACTCCTGTCAATGGGGGCATCAAGTATGTGTGACGGTAGGTCGCATACTCCCCCTGTTCCAAATGTAAGAATGCATCGGTACCTTGCATAGCACTAACGACACCCTGGGGAGGGAGCCTATTAGCGGTCCGCATATCGTCTGGAGGCACTGAAGGGATGTCCTGAGCAGGGTAGCTCCATACCAGACGTAAGAAGCGATCCCCCAAAAACCAGGCCCTACCAACTGCCCCTCGAACAGGATCCTATACCGAGAGGCACCCCATGCTCCGGCAAACTGGAATCGGAGGTCTCTACCTAAAGACGTCTAGGGCTGGCATGTGATCTGCGGATAACCGATGCATAAGCTGATCAGAAATGGTGAATGTGCAAGATAAATCAAAGATATGAAAACATAAAGAACTGAGAGTTCTGAAATACCTCTGACGACCGCACTGTATCAAAGTACTGCCGTAGGTAGAGGAAAGACTCCTGAGATCTCGGCCGGTACTGGCCCTCGAATACAAGTGAGTAAGGGGTCGTAAGGGGCACCTCCACCTCAAGCTCCGGGGCTAGCGTCGGGAAGTACGCGTAGACCCATAGCTGTGGAAAACAAAGCAGTAGCCATCAGAATATAGCATGCTGAGTGCAGAATGTAAATGCAAAATGCTGAGCGCAAGGTGCGAGGTACAGAGTGTAAAGTGCGCTGTGTGTACAATATACAAATAATGAGAAGCAGAAATGTAAATCAAGAGGGCAGAAAGTACCTCCCAGGCCCTCCAATAGCCGCCGACCATGTTCCCCCGTCCACGGGAGGTCGCGCTCATATAGTAATAGAGAGTAGCCAGGGTGGCGCCACCCCAGTCATATCGGCTGACCTGTGATAGGTCCACTAGAGCACTCAACAGATAGAGCCCGACAGTGTTCCCCCTATCGGCGAACAGAGTGGTCCCGAAGAGGAACATCAGAAATCCGCGGGTGTACTGTGCTACCTCCTCAGGAGTCTCAAGCTCCATCTCCGCCCTCTTGAAATGTGAAGAAAACCAAGTATATCGGACTTTACCCGAAGATCTGTCAACTGGTGGGCGAGCCCCCAATAAGTATATCCAGGCGGCCTCCCACTGGCCCATGTCCTCGTCATACGGGATTGCCCAACCTCCCACATCAAGGCCAGTCAATACCACGAAGTCAAACGGGGTCATAGTCATGTCCCCGGTGGCAGAGAAATGGAAAGAGTTGGTGGTGTCCCACCATCTCTCTACCAAGGCACCCATCAACGTCCTACTAGCAGGACAGCGAGATATCCCAGTGCAAAAAGGCCCAAACCTTGCCACGTTAACCAAATCCCAGACAGCCTCTGGGAGCTCTGCGTACCACTCTCTTGCCGCGATGGAGCCATATCCTCGCGCAGTACGAGAAGTCACCTGCATTCAGGATGAACACATGTATTCAGTTTCAGAATGAAATGTATAAGCTGCGTGCAAATGAAATGAATAACCTGCGTGCAAATGAAATGTATGAGCTGTGTGCAAAATCAAATCAGATACAGAATCTGGGCTGTGTGTTCAGAAAATTCAAAGTATGAGCCATGTGTTCAGAATTCAAGTGTTTGGACTGCGTGTTCAACTCTCAATCAGTGTGTGCTGTGTGTTCACCTCAACAACGAGCTGTGTGTTCAACATCAAGTGTTTGGACTGCGTGTTCAACTCTCAATCAGTGTGGGCTGTGTGTTCATCTCAAAGTTTGGGCTGCGTGTTCAACTCTCAATCAGTGTGTGCTGTGTGTTCACCTTAACAACGAGCTGTGTGTTCGACATCAAGTGTTTGGGCCGTGTGTTCAACTCTCAATCAGTGTGGGCTGTGTGTTCATCTCAAAGTTCGAGTTGTGTGTTCAACATCAAGTATTTGAGCTGTGTGTTCAGATTCAAAATCTGTGGGCTGTGTGTTCATCTCAAAGTTTGGGCTGCGTGTTCAACTCTCAATCAGTGTGTGCTGTGGTGCTCACAATCAGAAGAATGGGCTATGTGTTCATCATCAAAGTTCGAGCTACGTGTTCAACGTCAACGTCAACGTCAAATATTTGAGCTGTGTGTTCAGATTTCAAAATCAGTGGGCTGTGTGTTCAATTCTCAACAAGTGTGTGCTGCGTGTTCACAATCAATATACGGGCCGCGTGTTCAGAAAGTCAGAGTGTTTGAACTGTGTGTTCAAGATGCAAACGGAATACAGTGTTATAGGCTAAACATTCAAAACAAGCTGTGTGCTTGAGTGAGCAGATAAACATAGCGAAAGCACGAAATGCACGGAAAATGCAGAATACATTGCAGAAAATGTAAAAGTGAAGTAAATACCTCTCGTGCCTGATGAGAGAGGTGAGACTCCGGCTCTTGCAAAAGCAGATCCCCAGGCGCTCGATCATCGAAATCAGTAAAATGATAAAAAAAACTGCCTGGGGGAGGACGTGTGTCGGAGGGTCGTACCTCTCGGGGATGAATGGCCGAACCCTCGGGGGGTAAAGACATGATGTTTGGATCACCTCCGGCACCTGGAGAACCTCCGCCATGGGGAAAATGACCCGCCATCTCAAGAAATCTGCAAAAAGGAGCAAAAATGAGCAAAATGAGCCAAAATTGGAAAAAGTCAACAAAAGTCAACTCTCGGGAAATGGAAAAGTCAACAAAAGTCAACTCCGGAGAAAATCTTCTAAATATTGAGAAAAACTTACCTCAAGTGGTGAAAATGAGAAAATAAGCTCCAAAACCAAATTTTAATTGGTCTAAAGTGAAGAAAACTGAAAGTTTTCGCGAAACAACTTGGCGTAGGGCGTTGGAAAACACGTATAGAGCGCAGATCTGAGAGGGAAAATGCTCTAGGAGGGTAGAGTGACTGATTTCGGAGTTAGAGTTGTGAGGGAAAAGGTGTTTGGCTGAGTGGATTTAAAGTAATGAGAGCAAAAGGACCAAACTGCCCCGGATTTGGGCTAGGTGGCCGGCCGGCCACCTTTTCTGGCAGGCCGGCCACCCCCTACACTCACACCTGGCCGGTGGCCTCCCCCTTGGACCAAACCTGGCCGGTGGTGTTCCCAACATGGTATCCAAGGCCTCTGCAAATTTTGGTGACGATTGGGGTCCCCGGCACCGAGAAAGTACAAGGAAAGTGCACTTTTTGTCGCGAAACCCCTCCGTGGGAACTTCAACTCCAACTTTCGATGTGTGTTTCATCATTACTCGCCGGAGAGCAAGATGTATCATTTTTGAATATGTTGTGACCCCTCCGGGAGGTAAACCGAGAGGTCGCAATCAAGCCACCTTCGTCGAAATTTGCATTGTTTTGCTCGTTGTTTTGTTTCAAAATGTGCATTCGAGTTTACACTTATCCTGCATTGTTATGCACGTCACTTGCATTCTCATGCACACCGCTTGCACTGTTCTGCACGTTTCACGAGTATTGTCATACCCTTGTGCTTAACTTGCGTTGTCACGCACGTTGCTTCTCGCATTGTGATGCACTCACCCGTCAACACCGTGTTTGCCTGCATTCGATATCACACTGAACATATGTTGCTAACTATGTTGTGCTTGTTGAGTTTCTTCCTTTCGCAGGCACGATATTGTATGTACGGTTCATTTGAGGCTGGTGCGGCCAGACGAGCCGCACAGGTATTGTATCCCATCCGTGTGAGACGTGGCGAGAATTCAATGATTCTCCGCATTCTTCAAACTACATGAAATGTAGTATTGCTTTGCATTCTTGCTTAAAACTGTTTGCATCTATTGTGAATATTTGCTTCATTACAACTTACTGCTTTGCATGATCATTGAGTTACATCCGGTTTTGTGCATATCGCTTTGCATTTTGCCCCCCGCTCGCGGGCATGCCTGCGGACACATTTCTTTGTTATCTTGTATGTTTGTCTGAGTCTTCGGCCTTGTCAAAAATGGGTCGTCTCTGGGCTTTGACATTCACTCCTGTCACGTATGACTTTCGAGTTCTGTCAAAGAGGAGCAACTGTAGACACCCCATTTTTGATCGACCTTAAGACTCAGACGTCACCGATTGAGCGCTTGGTGATGTTACATATTGTGCTCGTTCTGAAGTTTCAGAGTCTCGGCTGCGAGCCTTGCCTCCGGACTTCGGGGCTCTTTTGTGCTTTGCCTCGGTTTGCGAACCAGATCCCGTTTTCTTCGTTTTCTCTTCCCGAAGGAAGGGAGAGGTCTCGTAGACCATCTCTCAGCGGCCGTAGGCTACATTTCGTGGTCGTAGGCCATTTTTCCCGTTTGGAGCCCGGTTCCCGGTTTTCAGAGCCGTCGGCCGTGTGCCTCGGTTCGGGACAGCTTAACTACCTCTGTTTGCTCCGATTTTTGGCATACACCTTATTTCCTCCCTTTTAAGGGACACTGTGGCCTGAGAGATCAACTTCGTGGTCGAACGCCACCTCCGGTGCTTAATAGTCAGTTTTCGGGCCCCGGGCCGCGCGTTTCGGTCCCCGAACCTCCGTGTTGCATCCGTCTTGGTCCATTTTTGGCGGGGACCTTATTTTCATTGTTAGAAAGGTTGTAGGAAGGTGGGAGGCCAGCAATTGTTCTGAAAAACCAGTTTTATTTCTTCATCGCCCGTTTTCTTCACTAGAAAGTTGGTTTTTCCCACTCCCGGGCCACTTTTTCTGACTTTCCACCACACCATTGTGTTGTACACACCTGGGAGGCCACCAATATGGGTAGGCCGGCCAGCAATTTTCCTTGGCCCTTTTGAACCCCTCTAAAAAGCTGGTTTTTCTCTCTCCTGGTTCACATTTTCTGGGTTTTGACCATACAGCTGTGTTACACTCATCTGGGAGGCCACCTTTTTGGGGGTGGCCAGCCAGCAATTCTTGTTGACCCCTTTGACCCCTGGTCGGCCGACCAGGGGAGGTAGCCGGCCGGCCACCTGACCCTTTTGCACCTGGCCGGCCATTTTTGTCCTTCCTGGTGCATTCCAGCTGTGCCAGCTGTTTTGCACCAGACCCTTTGTCCGAGGGTCTGTCTTTTTGGGGGAAGATTTGAATTGGTTTTTTCCCCCTTTTCTTTGGCTCTTCTCCCTCTATATAACCAGCACCCTACCTCATTTCTAAGGGTTGAAAAAAATCAGCTGGAGCCTTTGCATACAAACCTCCATATCTCTCTCATCCAAGCCTCAAAACACCCTTGTTCTTGCACCATTTACACACCAACTCATAGCCTACCACCTCCATCCTCCATTCCAACACCTTGAGGCTGATTTTTAGAGGTTAGGAGCTCATTTTCTTGGACCAAAAGCTGCTGCATTGCTGTGCTACAAGGGTAAGTCCTCTTTTCCCATTTTCAAGCCTTATTTTGCTTCATCTCTTAACCCCTTTTGCTTACATTTTTGGGCTTTGACCTGAACTGAAAATAGTCTTATTTTGAGCTCATCTTCCTGTTTGATCAAGGACTTTTCTCTGTTTGAGGTCTTCTACTCTCCCTTTGTGCTTTATCTCTCTTTTAGGACTTATCTTGCATGATATATTAGCCTTGTTTGTGAACATTTTTGGGCTTCAAGCCAAACTGTAAAGTATCTTTTTTTGAGCCCCTCCTCAACTTTGTTGAATGGCTCTTTTCTGTTTGAGGCCATCTACTACCCCTTTCCCTTTATCTCTCTTTTAAGGCTATTTTTGTATCATATTTTAGCCTTACTTGTGAGCATATTCGAGATTTTCCATAAACTAAAAATAGTCTTATTTTGAGCCCCTCTTCAACTTTGTTGAAGGGATCTTTTCTGTTTGAGGCCTTTTACTGCCCTGTTTGTTCAATCCCTCTTCTAGAGCCGTTTTTGCATGATATATTAGCCTTATTTGTGAGCCTTTTTGGACCTCGACCTAAACTGAAAAAAGTCTTTTTTTAACATTATATTCATGTTTGATTAAGGTCTATTTTCTGTTTGGGGTCATCTTCCCCCTATGCATGCTTCATCTCTCCATGATTAGGGCTATGCATTAGAGTACTTGCATTGGCCATGGTTTGGTCTCTTAGCCACTGAAATCTAGTGGATTTTCAGTGGCTTAGGTGTATTCTTGAAGGCCAAAATCAGAGGGGGGTGACCCCCCTCTCTCCTTGTCTTATTTAGTGGTCTTTTGGCCCTTTAAAGGAACCCATTATTTTTGCATATGTTGGCTGCATTTCAGAAGTTATTTGGGCATATTTTGGCATGTTTTGCTCACTGATTTTTGCTGGTTTGATGAGATCTCACATGCTTCACATACATGCCATGTAAACCATGTTTGCTAGTCAAAGTTGCATGCTATTTTAGTCCATCATGCTAGCATCTTTTGGTCATGCTTTGAACTAGAAATGTTTATATTTTGGGACTGCCTTGGCTCTGTCTTTGTGCTTCATGGTCAAATAATGTATGCTTTGTATAGCTATAAGTCAATACATGTGCCTAGTTTTGAGTTTCGGGGCTCGTCTCATGCATCGGGTGCCATATATCCATGATTCGGGACCATTTTGCATTATGTTTCAGTGCTAGAATTTGCATGTCTGTATGCCATATTTCATGCCTTGCCATGCCTTGTTAGAGTTGCATACTATGCCTTAGGTTCGGTCCACGGTTCGCGCATATGTGTGCACGCATTTCGATAGTCTCATTTTCATCTTATGGCTACTGATGTGAGTGTGGCTGAGGTCCACTTATGTTGGTATAAGTCCATCGTGCATTGTATATGCCATTTCAATTCATGGCATTGTGTATGCTAGGCTGTATGTTAGAGCATTGTGTATGCCTTGCTACATCGTGCATTGTGTATGCCATCTTATAGCATTGCGTATGCTAAGTTGCATGTTAGGATTGCATTCATGCATGTCATGCATATTGCATTCTGTTTGGGATAGAAGTTAGCCCAAGCACGGGAAACGAAGGACGTTTCGTACTTTGAGTGACGGAACGTGTCTCAATTCCCGATCACCGACACTCCGGATTATCCATGATGGAGTCTCGGTCTTGTGGTGTTTTCATGTGCATTCATTTTATATTAAGTCGTGCAATTCGACTCCTCGGCCATCATGCATCGAGATGCGTGATTGATGGCATGAGAATCGAGGCAAGCATACATATGTGAAAATACATTGCCATGCCCCTTTCTTGCTCTCTGTTGCAGCAAATCAGAAACCGGTAGTCTTTTGGAGCTTCGCGCAATATTCCGGGCTTAATTGTAAACAGAGGCTAATTGGGGCATCGCAATGGATTTCCGCGCAAGGCAACTCAAGCATGCATCATTCATCATTCGGAACAGAGCCGAGGCGGTCCATAGATTTGCGTGCTAGTTTACTATTTTCCTAGTTAAATTTGTTAATTAATTAGGGTTTTGTATTTATTCGGACTGTACTATTTATTCGGACTGTATATCATTTATTCGGACCCTCCGAGTGAGGGCACAATTGTAATAAGTGTGCGTTCGTGTGATGTATGTCTTCCAACCCCACGGCTTTCTCCCTTTTATTTACCAGCTTATGATGGTTAGATTAGGGCATGTTTTAATTAGCATACAGTATGATAGCATGTTTGCATTCATTCATCTGTTTTGCATGCATCGGGCTCAGCGCATCATAACTCACTGCATTGTATTTCAATTCCGAGTTGAATACTTGTTAGCTGTAGCATTCCATATGCCATGTTTAGAATAGCCTGGCCTATCTTAATTGCATTTTGCATGTGTTGCATTAGGCATTTCTATATAGTTAGGATCATGCATGGATTTCTAACATAGCTTCTGTTTTGGCTTGGAGTACTCGGTAAGTTTTTATGCTTTAGCATCCTTGCATGCGTGTGAGTGACTGCCATGATAGCATGCTTACCATGAGGCTATATGCTTATGTGATATATCTGCCTGAGTGCCTGTGGGTGAAGGTTGGGTTATTTGGATTGGAACAAATCATCGACTGTGAGTTTTAAGCCCACTAGATAGTGGCAAAACCATCTTTTCTAAGCCCACCCGAGGGTGGCAAAATCTGCATTTTAAGCCTACTTGCGAGTAGCAAACCGTTTTTCAAAACAAACATGAGATGTTTCGTTCCAATTCAGACGATCCGGTCTATACTTGTATGCTGTGCGCATCACATAGTAATTCTAGGCTAATAACCGGAATAAGAATGCATAATGTTTTCAAAGCTAGATATCATGGTTAGTAGAGGCCGATCTTTGATCGGGCGAGCGGGGGTGCTCATGAAGTGACCTTCCCCAATCATACCCAAGTTCTCGAGCCGAGGCAACTTTGGTGATGACGGACACGTGGCCTTAGGCAACGAGTCAGGGTTTCCTAAATTTTCCCAAAAATAAAATATTTAGGTGGCGACTCTGTATCTAGCAAAACAGTCCATGTTTGGCACTTCTTTCAAAAAATCTATTTTCGAAAACGATTTGGCGGATTTGGACTCTTTGATGATTCATCGGTCTTGCATTGCACTCTGCGAGATTAGATACAGGACCGTGACATTGAGTCCTGAACTGTAGTGAGCCCAAATGAACAGAACGGGATTTCCCTCCTGGGACGTTCGGGGACGTTTACACCAGTGCTCACAACAAAAGGTCATATCCAACTGGTCCTAGGCAGCAACCATTCATGGCTGGTTTAGTAGCTACTAGAATGTAATCCAAGGGTAAGAGGCCTTTATATGAGTCCAGACCTTCAAACTATTACAGAATAGAAGGCAATCGTCCTAAAAGAAAGACTGAAGTAGGTTTAAGTTATAGGAGTAAAGCCAGAAATTGGCCCCCTAGACCAACCTCACACAAGATAGAAAGTGACCACCTTCATGGAAGACCTGAATTAGGCCCAAAACAAGGAGTCAGGGCTAAGCAATGGCAGTCACAGACAGCTTCGTAACTGGCTTTGAAGAAAGAAAGAGACAGCTCAATGACTGAGTTAGTGGGTTCATGGGTACCTGGAGTCCCAGATTGGTTTGTCATGCAGAACAAACTTAGGGAGATACCTGCCCAAAGAAATGCTATTGGAGATCAGGGTAGGATGGTTAAACCTCCCCTGGTGGCCCCAAATAATTGGGTGTTACTAAAGCATCCAAAAACAAAGGAACCAAACATGGTCCCAGTAATTTCTATATCACAAAAGAGGAAGATCCAGTGTAGGTACACTCAGTACCACAAAGACCTGAAAGAAAGTGGAGAAAGCTCTTCATTGGTCCAGACAGAGAGGCAGACAGAAGGAAAGAAAAATCCAAAGTCAGACCATAGTCTAAAGTCAACTTTACAAGACAAAATGGGTTGCAGCAGAGAACAGTTGGCCAAAGTTTATTTTGAACTAAAAGCCAAAGAAAGGTCCAGTTTAGTAGGATTAGAGAAGGCTTTGATGGAGAGTGATAGCGAGACAGAGGGAGAAATTGGCCTAGGCCAAAAGAAAGAAATGGTTGAAGAAAAAATGTTCGAAGCCTTCATGGCTGAACAGACATTTTTGGTTGAAAAGCCAGTCGAAACAGACCATTCGAAGGTGTTTGTTAGTAATGAAGTGCCAAAATACAGCATAGAAGATGCTTCTGAAGTAATTGAACAAGGTGGCCAAGAGGAGAAACAGGTATAGCCAGCCATCCAATTTGGCTCGTTTCCTCCAATATCAGTGAATATAGTACATATACTACCACATGAATTCCAAGCTGGAGATGAGAACCAAGAGGGTCAAGAAATTGACCCAATTCCAGTCTCTAGTGAAGACTCACAAGTGAGTATGGTGCAAGATGAATCCGAAATGGTTATCCCAATGGAAACTGAATACGAGAGTGAAGAAGAGGTGAGTATTAACCTCTCATATCCTTTTGAGTATCCCACGACATCTATGACACAGCATGTCAAGCCTTTGTATATCAAGGCCTTCTTCGATGGGATACAATTGAACCGAGTCTTGGTAGATAATGGGGCAGCAGTGAACCTGCTTTCGAAATCTTCCTTAAAGAAACTAGGAAAAAGGAACCCTAGGTTAATCCCAACCAGCACAACCATTGCTGGCTTCGCTGGAGACAAATAGATGGCTCAGGGAATTTTGCCCATCAACCTGAGTGTGGGAAGCAGGGACTGCATGACGGCATACTTCGTTATCGACAGCAATGCTAAGTACAATGCTTTACTTGGTAGAGATTGGATTCATACTAATAAGTGTGTGCCTTCCTCTTTGCATCAGAAGATAATGATGGCCTTGGGCAATGGAGAGACAGAGGAAATCGATGCAGATCCTCAACCCTTCATAGCTTGTGCAGATTTCGCAAAGGCCAAATTGTATATTGAAGGAGTGACACCACTCAGTATACTGAGAAAACCTAATGGTTCAGCCGAAGTGACGGCTGATGAGGAATTAACGCACCTGAAGCACTTAGTCCAGGAGAGTGCTGATGAAGAGTTTGTTGTTAAGGATGACAATGATGCCTGGTTGTAGGCAAAGAGATGAAGCTCAAGAAGCCAAGTCTTTGGCTCTAATAAAGTTCTCAGTATTGGATGTAAAATCAATAGTCTAGAAAGTGCAAGAGCAAGAGAAAGAAGCCATGATGATTGGTTGTAAGAAGGAACAACAACAGTTCAGATTTGGCCTTAGATAAATATTGTGCTTTGGACATTGAAACAAAAGTCCAGGAGATACAGAAGGAGGAAGCCTTATGGACAGACTCTGTTTATGAGGAGGAGGGTAAAGATGTTAAATCAAAGAAGCTGGGAGCAGAACAAAGCAAGGAGATTGCTTCGAAGGCAGAAGGAATCAAAGAAGGAGCTTCAGTAAGTTCTCAGATACAAGACCCCTTGGAAGAAGTAAATTTAGGGGAAGCTTCTATACAACAGCCCACCTATATAAGTGCTTGGTTGAATGCTCTTGACAGGGACCAGTTGTTGGTTGTTTTGAAGAAATATAAAGATTGCTTTGCATGGTCTTATAATGAACTACCAGGATTGAATAGGTCATTAGTAGAACATAGGCTCCCTATGAGGCCTAATGTCAAGCCATACAAGCAAAAACCAAGAAGAATGAGTCCATAAGTGATTCAGAAAGTTAAGAAGGAAATTCTTAGACTACTCAAGCCAGGCTTTATTAGGACAACCAGGTATGTTGAATGGCTATCCAATATTGTGCCTGTAGTTAAGAAGAATGGTAAAATGAGAGTATGCATTGATTTCAAAAACTTAAATCTAACAACTCCAAAAGATGAGTATCCTATGCCTATAGTAGATTTGTTGGTAGACAGTTCAGCAGGGCATCAAATTTTATCAATGATGGATGGGTACTCTGGTTATAACCAAATCTGCATTGCAGAGGATGATGTCCACAAGACAGCATTCAGATGTCCTGGGAATGTTGACACCTTCAAATGGGTTAAAATGCCATTTGGCCTGAAGAATGCTGGGGCTACATATCAGAGGGCTATGAATACTATCTTTCATGATCTCATTGGAGGGTATTTAGAATGTTATATTGATGACATTGTAGTGAAATCTCACTCCATGGAGGAACATCTGTTTCACTTAGAAGCAGCTTTTCGAAAGAATGAGAAAGTTTAAGTTGAAACTCAATCCTCTTAAATGTGCTTTTGGCGTATCATCTGGAAACTTCTTGGGCTATGTAGTACACAAGAAAGGAATACAGATTGACCAGAATAAAGCCAAATCCATCATTGAAGCCAGACCTCCATCAAGTAAAAAAGAATTACAAAAGTTCCTTGGACAGGTTAATTTTCTTCGAAGATTCATTTCTAATACTGCAGGGAAAACTAAAGTATTTTCTTCCTTGTTAAGGCTAAAAGATGAAGAGGAGTTTGTGTGGACAGCAGAGCATCAAACTGCTTTTGAAGGAATCAAAGCCTACGTGGCCAACCCTCCAGTGCTGATGCCACCAAAGGGTGATAAGCCCTTGAAATTGTACATAGCTGCAGCAGAGGATTCATTGGGAACTTTCTTAGCCCAAGACAATGAAGAAGGCAAGGAGCAAGCTGTTTATTACCTTAGTAGGTTTCTAAATTCTTGTCAATGTAAATACTCAGCTGTAGAAAAGCTGTGCCTTGCATTGTATTTTGCTGCAATGAAATTAAGATACTATCTTTTGCCTACAACTGTCTTGATAATTGCAACCACAGATTTGGTTAAATATATGTTATCTAGACCCATGTTAAGGGGAAGAATTGGCAAATGGATACTAGCTTTATCAGAATTTCATCTAGAATATGTCCCTCAAAAGGCAGTAAAAGGACAAGTTTTATCTAATTTTTTGGCAGACCATCCGTGTCAAACAGAAAGCCAAGAGATAATGGAACTTGGTAGGGCTAGTGTTGAACTGTGGCAAATGTGGTTCGATGGGTCAAAAGCCAATGGTTTAACTGGAATTGGTGTGGTAATTAAGTCACCACAAGGAGTAGAAACCACGCATGGTTTTAGAGTGGATGAAAGTACTTGTTCCAATAATCAAGCTGAGTATGAAACCTTAATAATAGGACTGGAAATACTTATTGGATTACAAGCTCATGCAGTTGACATATTTGGAGATTCTCAGTTGGTAGTTAACCAAGTGAAAGGGATTTTCAAATGTCAAAGTATAAGCATGTTGTCATACTATGTTGTTGCATTACATCTGCTTTCTCAATTTCAGATAGCAAATGTAACTCATGTCCCAAGGTTCTTGAATAATAAAGCTAATGATGTGGCTCAGAAAGCTTCGAATTTCAAGAGAATGGGTAATACTCAAAGGGACATAAGCCAAACAACATATCAGAAATTAATACCACCCTTAAATAAAAGGAATGTGGTCCTGGAAGTCAATCATAATGACTTACAAGAACAAGATTGGAGGCATCCAATAATGCAGTATCTGGCTGGCCCATCTTCGAAAGCCAGCAGAAAAATTAAATTGCAGTCTATGCAATACATAATATATGGTAATGCTCTCTACAAAAGGGCAGGAGATGGTTTATTGTTGGAATGTTTAGGTCCAAAAGAAGTATTCACAGCTATGGCTGAGGTTCATGAAGGCATCTGTAGTGCTCATCAGCCTGGTGTGAAGATGAGATGGTTGCTTCGAAGGCATTCTTACTATTGGCCAACTATCCTTAAAGACTGCATAGAATATGCAAGAGGTTGTCAGGCATGCCAAAAGCATGGCACAATAAGGCATGTGCCCATAATTGACCTGCATGTAGTTGTGAAGCCTTGGCCATTTAGAGGTTGGGCTATGGATATGATGAAGAAAATACACCCACCCTCTTCGAAGCATCATTGTTTCATTTTAGTGACCACTGATTACTTCACTAAGTGGGTTGAAGCTAAGTCATACAAGGCTGTAGATCAGACTGAGGTCATTGGATTCATTAAGGATTTAATCCATAGATTTGGTATCCCACAGACCATAACTGTTGATAATGGGACTGTATTTGATGGGAAAATGGTAAAGTCTTTTGTGGCAGAGTTTGGAATTAGCTTTGTTAATTTCACCCCCTATTATGCACAAGCCAACGGTCAAGCTGAATCATCCAATAAGTGTTTGAAAAAAGGAATACAGAAAGTTGTGGAAGACAATCCTAGGGATTGGCATAACTTATTGCTGGATGTATTGTGGACTTATAGAACTTCTCCAAGGTCGAGCATAGGAATCACTCCTTATGCCTTAGTATATGGGCATGATGCAGTACTACCTGTGGAAATTAATGTTAAGTCCTTGAGGATAAGGTGCCAAGACCAGTTAGATCTTGAGCAATACCATCAGCGTATGTGCTTGGAGTTAGAAAGTATAGATGAAGCTAGAATTCTGGTATTAAATAGTATTCTTTTCCAAAAGAAGAAAGCAGCCAAAAACTATAATAAAAAAGTCAAACACATTGGCTTTGATGAAGGTGATTTGGTATGGAAGACAATACTCCCAATAGGGATTAAAAGCCATAAGTTTGGCAAATGGTCACCTAGCTGGGAAGGATCATATCAAGTTCATAGAGTCCTGCCTTTTGGAGCATACCATTTGAGAAATTTGAATGGATATATACATCCCAAAAAGATTAATGGCAGATATTTGAAGCCTTATTATCCAACCGTGTGGGAAACACAAGGAATAAAATAAGTACTAAATAAAAGAACATAAGAACACTTCACTGATAAATAAGAATTTATTTCACAAAGAGTCAAATACATGTAGCCATAGATTGGCCCAAAAGTCAGTACAGTGTTTAAATTATTCTTTTACAATAGATGCTCTATTCTTGAGGGATGGAAACAATTGAATGGCTGTAGTCATTTCTTTTTTTCGATCATCTAGCTCTTGATTAGTGATTTGCAGCTTGGTAGTAGTCCGATTCAAAGCTTGGTTAACTGCTGATAATTCTTCCTCAAGTTAAGCCTTCTTTTCCAACAGTTGAGCTTGAAATTGGGAGACAGATGAATGTTGTTCTTTCAGTTCTGACACTTCAGCATGAACTTTAGAAACAAAACTCTGATCTCTCAATAACTTCTCCTCTGCATCCTTAACATCATGGCAGATGTTGATGTAGAAATCTATGGTGGCTACTGTCTGAGATAAATGACTTGAAACAGTCATGTCGGATTGCTCAATAATCTTGCAGCATTGGAGGAAGCCATCTTTGATTATAGGCCTTTGTAAGGCTTCAAAAGGAATCCTCGAAAAAGATGCCAGCAACTCCAGACAACTGTCCAAGTTTATCGAAGGTAAGGAGGTCTTAACACTGGAGGAAGTGCTCTCAAAAATTTCTAGCAAAGAATCAGCTAGAACCAATGGCTCAGTCTCACTGCTAGTCATTGGAGGGGTGGAAGGTATGTCAAAAAGACTAGCCAGTCTAGCCTAAAAAATATCCACCTCATCCATTGACATGGAAGGTGTAGAAAGAGCTCTGGTAGAGGGAAGAAATGACTGTATAGGAATTGGAGGAGAATGTGGAGTATCCTTAGTAGTCTTTATAGTTTTTGCTACCAGTTGGTCAAGAGAAGAAGGACTGGAGCTAGGCAAAGGTAATGGATGATGGATTGGAGAGCTGCCAGTGCCCTCAATGTGAGAGTCAGCTATCATCAAAGATGAAATAGCAGCTGGAATTCCTTAGGAAGAGGAGGAGAAACAGTGTTCGAGGGAGAATCAAATTGAGTAAAATCAAAAGACAAATAAAGGAGGAATGAAGTTAAGCCAAAAGGAAAAGGAGCAGGAATACTTGGCCTCAAGAAGGGTATAGAAAATATAGGGCCAGGAAGTGGGAGAATTATTTGAATGGGCTCCACATCTTGAGGTTGTTCAACTTCGACTGAAACTGATGGAGTCCTTATTGGAAGAATAGGCAAAGTAGTTGTGGCTGCAAAAGAAGAAATACAAAACAATGTCAAGCTTCAGCATTGAGAATTTGATAGAGATGAATAGAAGTACAAAGAAGCTTACTGGTTTCAGAAGTAATGGTTATGATTGAGAAGCTGCGAAGAGTATAGTGTCCAGCAGCTTGCTGTTTCCTTGCAACCTCTTTCTGGAGTGCATCAGCAGTGGCAACGTCATCTTTGAGCATTTGCTGTTGCTTCCTCTTTTCAGCCCTTTGGAATACAATCAGCTCTTTAGAATGCTCTGCTTGCACTACTTTAGCAGATGCTTCATGAATAGGATCTCTAATGAAATCAGCAAGGGAGACAGTCATCTTCTTTCTTCTTTTTAAGGGTGTCTCTTGCTCTTGATCTGTCTCTTCTTCTTCTGCTACTTGAACCCTAGGTGCTTTCTCTTCAGGATCAAGTAAGAGCTTCATTTTCTTTTGTTGTTGTTTGCTCCTGAGAAGATTTAAAGCTTGGATCTTTTGGGGGGAATCTCCCTGTGAGGCACCCGCACCACCTTCACCAAAAGAAGAACTAGAGATAAGGCTAAAAACATTATAAAGAATGAGAAGAAAAAAGAAACAAGGGTACATACCTTTCTTCGAGGTAGCCCGAGTAACTCTAGGAGGAGTTGAGACAGCAGGAATAGGCTTCGTAATGACAGGTGCAAGAACTGTGGTAGCAGGAACAGTAGAGGAAGTAACAATTCCAACCCCTTTCGATTTGGGTTGAGGTATATCCAATACCATTAATAGGTCTTGGGGAGGAATGGCCAAACATACCTCCATATTGGTCACCCACCAGCTTTAGCACCTTTTCAATAAGTTACTCTGAGGAATGAAAGGGAAATGCTCAAACTCAATAAAGTCCTAGATAAATTTAGAAGTTGCTTCTTCTAATCTGGACCTTCGAACCTTTAAGTCCCTGCTGGTAAGACTTAAATTGGTCTGGCTGCAGAGAGGTATTGGGACCCCTTGTGTGAGGCCAAATTACCTAGCAAATTGAGCAGGACAATAGGGCTCAGCAATACACTTGTAAGCTCTAGGGTTCATGGTCCCAATGAATAACTCTCTAGTGATCAGAATAGAGGCCCATATGTTCTTGTGTTGGAGTGAAGAGAAGAACCTATCACTTAGAAAGATTTTCAACAAAGAGGGGCCAATGGTAGTAAGTTCGAAGGGACGAGAGTTATGGGAAGCAAAGGAAGCTGGAAGTTGGAAGTTGGTGGAAGAAAGAGAAGTAAAAAGCAAAGGTAGAAGGATAGAGTGAAACATTGGCTAGCCTTATGCCATGAGTAGTAGGATTTGCCTCCAAAAATTTAAGGCATTTGGATTGTAGTTCAGTAAAATATGCAAAAAGCCAAAGCTGAAGTATCCAAAATGGACCTCCTTGATTGGCATCCAAAGGTTTCTCACAAAAAAGAGAACATGCTCTGTATACGTGACCTAGAACGTATGGAGCTAAGGCTACCTTTTTCTGTAAAACAAGGGCTTTGGCAAGAGGGGCAAATTCAGGCATGATTCTTTGAGAAGAAGTGCAGAAAAGGAATTTGCAAAGCTAATACAATATGAAACAGAAGAATTCCCTATCAGTCACAGGGCCCTCCCTTTTATTCTCAGTCTTGACAAAATCACTATAGGATGAGTTAAGAGAGGGGAGGGAAAAAGGGGTTGGTAGGTCAAGGTAATCTGGTCCAAAGAGGGCTTCAATGGGGGACAATCCTAATAGATGGCAGATATCAAGAACAGTAGGGGCCATCATCCCATATCTGAATTGAAAGAAATTAAAGGCAGAATTCCAAAAACAAATAGCAGCAGGTATTAAGAAAATGTCCTCTAAAATAGTGAACCTGGATAATTAGAGGGCATTGAAAAGGCAGAGCTCTTGAAGGTCCAGAGTCCTATCAGGGACAACTCGATCATACCATTCTTGCCAATCTAGTCTCACCGTGGGCCTGCAGCGATGGGGGCGGTTCATCCTCCAATTTCCCCAATCAAGACCACCTTCGTAAAGGAGACAATGGTCTTCTAGACGTGGATATAGAGCTGGAAGCTCAATAGGAATCTCTTTGAAGATGGGCCCAAGCACATACTCTTGCTGCTCATGACGACGGGAAATGAAAATGCATTCGTCAATGGCGTTTTTCTCACCGGCCTTATACTTCTCACACTCTTCGGCAATAATCCGTTTCAAGGTCACAAACGGACTCGTACGCTCCACAACCGGTATCTTCAAAGAAGAAGAAGCCATTGATAGAGTTGTCTCAGAATATGAAATCAAAAAGAGCGTAGAGGGAGAGGAAGGTCAGTAGAAGTGAAGGGTTAAAGTGAATTCAGAACACGAAGTAAAAGGGTTCTAGAACCTTTGTGTCTGAAAAATATATCGTGTAATTCGTAAAGAAGTACTATTTTGGCGCCAAAGTCAAATAATAACGGCTTCAAAACTGGGAAGCCGGCTTCGAAGCACATTCCACACCTAAGGATGTAAGAATGTTCAAGTATTTGTTTACTTCAAAAGGGATTAAAGACCTGTTTTAGGTTTCTTAATGAGAGTAGTATCCTTCGAAGAAAAACTTGAGATCCCTTAAGAATGGGAATTGTTGTTCGAAGTATCAAAACCAATAGTTGGTTTGATAATATACAGAAACGATTGCTTTTTCGAATTAAAACAGTGCAGCCCTCGAGAGGGGTTCCGTATTTTTGAAAGTATGGACTGTTGTTCGAAGCAAAAATGGTCAATTTTAAACTGATTGATCGTACTAACCATGACTATATGTTGGATATGATTAAAACAAGCTTTAAGGGGCAAGGTTGTTAAATTCGAAGCACTGATTTTAAATAAAAACCAAAAAAAATCATCAACTGTATTCCATGAATTGGAAAAATTCATGTTGGTTTTTCAGTGTTTCATTTGAGATGATTGAATCCAGATTCGAAGGATGAGATTGTGGAATTCGAAGCCCTAAGTTTGCTTATAAAGACAAACAGAGATAAAGTCAAACCGTACCAAACAAAGAGAAAAGTCTTAACTATATTGAAACAAAAGCAATTACATCAAAAGGCCCTCATTGGATACGAATTTGAGTTCATAAAAGTAAGGAATAGAATAAATAACAAGATCATGGAATTTGGTCCAGTTATGGTCAATGAATTTTTGTTCTTTCTTTATTCTATCCTCTATTTTTTCCAAGCTTGGCTGGTGAAGTTGATGTGCTCTTATTTGATAAAAGAGTTGTTCAGCCTTTATTTCGAACGATGTTTCTTTTAACCCTTGTTCTAGCTCGTCCATATCCAAGTCATCCCAGTACGCAGAGTCTTTATTCTTGAAGTCATCATATTCTTCGACGAGGTTCTCTACTTCGTACTGGGTATGAGCTCGAAGGGATAAAAGTTGGTTCAAAGATTGGTGGTGGCCACAGAAGTCCGGTGCCAATAGAGAAGCAACGAGAGTTGGTCCAAAAATATTTGGAGTTCTGCTTGGGCGATGGGGTTGAGGACGTGACCCTGAGTCATAATATCATAAGCCCATCGAAGGTTCTTGAGAGGAACATCGTCTTCAAGAACATTGAGAGGCAAGTGAGAAAAGGCTGCAAGCAAAAGTTGGGCTTGCTTTCGCTGAGCTGGAGTAAGGGAAGGTGGAGGCTTATAAGGAGGGAAAACCTTGTCCGTAGAGAGGGTAAGCCTCAGTCTCTCTGTCCAGTAGGGATTTTGCGGAAGAGGAGGTATAGAGGCTTCCATTTTGAAAAAAGGAAGAAACTTAGGGGCATTAACATAATCAAGCCAGTCAGAAGAGCAAAGCCTCGCCTTCTGGGCTAAGAATGATGGGTTATACCCTTGTGCCTCTTCTGGGCGTCGGGTAGCTTATACTATCTTTGTAGGCATGGAGGATGTGTACCATGCTACAAGCAGATTGTCCTCTAAACTGCGTCGGCGGTCAATAGGCACGTAAGGATAAACCACCGAACTTCGAGCATCAGATGGGAATTCTAGAGGATCAGTGAACTCGACAAAGTGGTGATTAACTCGCTCCCTTAACTCACATGCCTCAGGTTCCGACCAGCTTCCCTAACCAGAAGCCCCAGAGGAAGAAGAAGCCACAGCCTTATCCCATGCAGAAGATTGTGAATTAGAAGAAGAACTTCCCATGTCCATATTTGCAAATTTCTAAATCAAAGGATTGAGGACAGTGTGTTCGTAGTCCAAGGGTTGATAATTTGCAAAAGCTTCCATGACTTGAATATAGAAAGGTGGGTAAAGGTGGCTAATCAATGCATGAAGGTTCTTTCGAGGAAGAACAACATCATCAGATGACTCTTCGTGTACTCGATCAATAGAAGAGAGAATTGATTTGGCCATAAAGATGTATCAGTTTGTTCGAATACTAAGGTGGTGGGGATGTTCAAAAGATTAAAAGAGAATTTAATGCAAATGATGAATGACGGTTGCATTTCTGGAAGAATGCAAAGCCCATGCACGTTCTAGGACGTGGATAAAAGACCTTGATCCACTAATATCACCAAGTATTGGGTATATTAGTGCGGGGGTAATGTTGGCTACATATTTTGTATAAACCAATTACAATTCAACACGTGGCAGAATAAGGGCAATACAGGAAGACTATTCAAGTATTTGATCGTGATCGTACACATAGTATTTAATATTGGTTCTTACAAGATCTGCGTAGTACTGGATCAGTAAAGAGATGCAAAGTGATATGGCTTCAACGATTATTCACATTCAAATTCAAAATCAGGAGGGAAGCCTAACTGCATGTGATGGCATAGTGGAGCTAACTATAAGGCAACATGATTAGCGATCATGGATGAGCGATTCGACGGTTAGAAGTGCAGTTCGATGGTCATCCTTGAGAAGTATAAATAGCAGAGAAGGCCCCAGAAAAAAGCCCCAGACTCAGATCCAAAAAACCAGTTTTTATTCTAATTTATTTTCTTTCCAGTTTTACATTTCCTGTTCTTTACATTTCTGTACTTTAAAATTCCTGCACTGCACTTCGTTCATAGGAGTAGTTTCAAGTAGATTGTTGCTGTAAACCTCTACAAGGCTGAATTGGATTATTGTAAGTTTTTCATTTTAATGAAATGCTTCAATTGTTCTTCATTTGATTGTTGTTTGCTTAATTCTCCTAAATCAAGCCACCAGTAAAAGTCCTCTTCATTGATGTTGAAAGAACTAAAACACAATCGTCTGATAATTGGTTGGCAATTAATTTTCTGTAAGGACTGATTGATTCTTGCTGGCACGTTCACAATTACAATAATAACCTTTGAAAGTCAAAAAGCCAACAATATCATATGAATAGGATTTTTTCAAAATATTTATAGATAAAAAATGAGTTTGACTGTAATTCAAATTCCTTCATCAAATTTATATCCTTCTCAAAGATATTTCAAAAAATAAATAAATAAATTAAACTATAAATTTCAAAACCTTACTCCCATGACAATATGAAATTAGGCAAAAATATTGGAGAACAGAAGGACCTTGCAGAGAAATTAAACAGGTGATTTAACCAATTATGTAAGATTTTTCTTACATGAAAGGAAATATATATTTGAAATCTTATATTATATTTTTTGTTCTATTTTTTCTTTTGCAGATTTTTTTGTTTGTTTTAGTTTTAGTTTATTTGGTGCATTTAATTTTTTTCCCTTCATAATCTAAGTTAATTGTTGAAATTATAATATTGTAGTAGATACGCTTATGCTTCCAAAATTTATTATTTATTTTTTTAAAATTTTACAACTACAATGTACAGGAAAAAAGTAGCAATGACGACAAAAGGCTAAAAGACAAACACAAAGAGTGATATTTTGTGATGCAGTAGGAGTTCACCCATTTTTTTATAGAAAAATTGTACCAATTAAGAAGAGTATTTGGAACACATTCACGAGTTTGAAAGAAGTTTTTATTCAATCTCATTTATTTTTTATTATATTTTGTTCTTCAATTATATTAATTTATGTGTTCGACTTTGTTGTAATTTATAAGGAGCACACTCAATTTAAATTCAGACGTAAATAGACTTAATTATTTAGTAGCTCTAAAATATTTTTGCTTATATTTTTATTTTTTTATTTGAGATCTTCATGAGTTTAAATTTGTTTCTTTGCATATATGTAGTGGGTAGGTTTACGTTTTTAAATGATAAGTTTCTCTTTTGCAGTAAAAAGTCATCTGCACAAAGGAATATTTGAAGCACAAGATTGGATTTCAAAATTCTTAATAAATATACAAATAAACTACTTTATTTTCAACTCATAATACTCTTTATATATATATAACGAAAATCAATTGTAGACAAGGTCATTTGGATCCATTTGAAGAGCAAAAACTCAATAAACATGTTTTTTACTTAATTAATATTTAATAGTTAATTTCAATTACATTATTGAATGTCATGTAATTTTTAAACAGATTGGATTTAATATGTGAATATTTCAATAAAAGTTTGATTAATTTCTTATAAATAAAATTATTATTCAACTATGTTTGTGTTGAAATTATAAGCACATTATATATTAATGATCAAAATTTTAAAATTTAATTTGAATAAATATGTTTTATGTATTTAGACAAAAATCACAGGTAATAAATTTTTTTCTATGATTGTTGAATTTTATATTCACGTGTCATTGCCATAGAAATATTCATGTCATGCACGTTTTATGGTTAAGACTTTATTATTTAAAATGAATGATTATATTATCAGATAACATCAAGTAAAAAAAAAAAAAAAACTAATTAAGATGTTTAAAAAAAAAAGTGATGCTAATTTTTTATTATTTATTTAGTAGTTTCAAAACACGAAAGTTGTTGAAATTTATAGGTTATAGACACAAAACAAATTTTAAAAAATAAAAAGTGATCCTTGAATTTTGTTTGTAATTAAATAGCTTTAGAATATAAAAACTGTTAAAAATAGAGTTAAAATTTGTATAATAAGATAACATAAATGTTTATTTTTTAACTACACAAAATTTAAATTTTAAAATATTATAGATGGCATTTAACTCTTATATAATTTTTAACTTACTACAGTTCTTATTTTTGAGTTCTTTTTTTACAAATTTTAAAAATTATAGGTGACATTTTACTCTTATCTAATTTTTAAATTACTATTCTCTCCAGTTCTTCTATTATTAGAGTTATGATGTTGTTTTTCTTATCAAGTTTATATTATCTTATTTTTGAATTTTTAAATTTCAACTTTGATTTTTTTTTTTTCAATCTTCATCTGATATTTACTAAATTTCTCTCTACCTCATTTTTCTAGGATTTATTTAAATTTTTCTTTCTATATTCTTATAATTTATCTTCACATTTACACTTGATTTTTTTTTTAAAATATTTATCTTATATTTGCAGGATCTACTCTTACTCTTAATTTTTAATTAAGTTTATTCTTTTTCTAGGATTTATCTGATTTTCACTTTCTATATTCTTATAGTTTATCTTCAAATTCTAACTTAATTTATTTTTATTTTTATTTTTATCATATATTTATAGAATCTTACTCTGACTTTTCTTTTTTAGTTGAGATTAATCAAATCTATTATTTAAGTACCTATCAAAATTAACATTATAAATTTTTTTATTAATTTTTAATATATTTAGTATTATTTATTACCTTTTACGGATTATCACCAATAAATAAATAAAAGTTAGTGCGGTGACCATTCATTGATCGCTATAGTTGTTTGAAAAATATTTGAGAACTCTAAATTATGAGCTCTAAAGGAGTTCTAGGGGTAGGTCCTATTTATTGATGTGATGTTTTAGCCTTAGATTTTTATTTTTATTTTTTTTCTTTGAATTTCCACCTCATTAGTGTTCCCAAATTAGAGGGATGAATCATTGTTGTAGTTGTTTTTGGGGTTGTGTTAATGTTTTACTTTTTTTAAGCAGATGTTAACGTTTTAGAATGAGGATCCCCTCCTTGCATTTTCTACTTGCAGGGTCATTGGGCCTACTTTTAGGCCCAATTTTGATAATCCGAACTGTTTATATTTTAAGATTTGTTCAGTATATCATACCTGTAAAAAATCAAGTTGATCGGATATCAAAAAATATGTGTTCGGAAAACTGTTTATTAAATTCTTTTAAAAAATAGTTTTTAGTTCGAGTTTTTCGAACACATACTTTCTGATATCCGATTAATTTGATTTTTTACAGGTATAATATACTGAACAAATTTTAAAATATTAACGATTCGAATTATCAAAAATAAGCCTAAAAATGAGCCCAATGATCCAGCAAATAAGAAACGCAAGGAGAGGATTTTGGTTCAACGTTTTACTTCGTGATACGGCTTTTGGTCCGAGACGTCTCATCGTTATCGTCCCATTATTCCACAAAAGAATTTTCTCACTAATTCGTCTCTTAGCAAAGAGCAATGGTACCCATGCTTCTATTTACACATTATTTTTTATTTTAAGATATATTATTAATTAATTTATTTTTTATTATAATATTAACCTAATATAAAATGATTATAAAGGACTATCCCCTTTATTCATGAACCCTAACCTAACCTATTGACAGCCACCATCACCGGCCAACCATCACGGATTGGCCAACAACTACACTTTACCACTACCTTTGCCACGACCATCGGGACTGCCGCCACCTCTCCTTACCATCGTTACTTTGTTACTCTCCTCTTCAAATCCTATCGCCACAGAGGCTCACGACCACCACCATCGTAGCTCTCTTCGATGACCTCTACATCATCGACCCACGATCTTTCTTTTTCTTCTTCTATCACGACTACTAATTGTGGATAGGGTTAGGGTTGAACAAGAATGAGAAATGAAGATGGGTTACTGCAGTGCATCGGTGGCAAGGTTTGTAGCGGCTATTGGCGAAAATGAAGGTTTGCAGCGGTATGTCGGTGGCAAATTTTGCAGCAGCTATCAGGGACGGAGAGGTTTGGATTGTTGTTTCCTTAAACAGTGGTGGTAGGGGCAAAGATGATGGTTGCGACAAGGAGGGGAGATGGGTAGAGGTCGGTGGCTAAGGACCGACAATGGGCAAGGGTTTGGGTTAGGGTCAGAGTTAGTTGTAGAAGATCGTGGGTGGGGTGTGTATAAGAGTAAAGATGGAAGATTGTGGTGTGTGTTGAGTAAATTTCTTATTTATCAAATTACTAAAGATATGTCTTAAGTAGTGGTGTACCTTAAGATGAAAAGTGGTGAGTAAATAGAGGCACTCCAATTGTATCATTAAAAATAAGGGTAAATTACAAATACACTCCTTGAAATTTGCTTAAAGTACAGATTGTCTCTTATAATTTGAAAAATTACAAATACCCTCTTATTAAAAGTTTTTATTTAATAAAATTAACTAAAAAAAAAGAAATTCATAATTACTCTTCTATACAATAATAAAATTACTTAAATTATTAGTTAAAACATATTTATAATATCATTAAAAACTGTTAATTGACTTGATGATTTATTAATAAAATGAGCGATTTGTTATGAAATTAGAAACCTCGGGGTGAAATGTAATTTCTAGAACTACAGGGAGCGATTTGTATTTTAATCAAATTTTAAGAGATATATTTATAATTTATCCTAAAAATAAAAAAACAACCCACCACTCTCTCTGCATTTTTTTATTATTTATAATAAATTAAAATATTTAAAAGAATAACAAGATTGCATGAAAATGAGTGACAAAAAAAAAGATTGTGGTGATCTTTCACTCAAGTGTGAAATTACTTTACCAAATTTTGATGTGGAATTGAAACAGTAGAGCTGTGGGTATGTTTGGCAAAACACTAATATAAAAATAAAGAAGCAGACGGTGCTGTTGAATTCATGGGGGCCATCAAGGGCCCCGTTTTGATAATTCGAATTGCAATGTGTAGAACTCGTTGAGTATTATATCTTTGAAAAAAATTACGTTGATCGGATATTGATAGCTATGTGATCAAATCAGTTTCGTATTAGACAAAAAACTGATTTGATCACATAGCTATCGATATCCGATTAACATGATTTTTTTACAGAAATGTAGTCCTCGACAAATTCTATACATTGAACGGTTCGGATTATCAAAACGGAACCCGTGGTAAGCCCTCACGAGCCCAACAATACCGTCCAATTCGATCTCTGACTGGAGGCGTTGACTATTTTGATAAAATTGCGTCTACAAGTTTAACTTATCCTTAATAACAACTATGTTATGTGAATATAAATTAAATGAGTGAGATTTAATTTTACAAAAATGAATTAAGATAAAAATTATATCTATACAAAAACATATATACATATATATTGTAACTTAGACTTAAATTAATGAATTGAGACATTATTTAAAATAAATAAATAATTGATAGTTGGAGAACGGTATTTGATATATAAATGAAGGGTGATTATTTGGTAGTCTGAAAGTAGGGTTACGTGATGTTTCGTGGAATATAATTGATGGAGAAGATGAAGTATTAATTATTTGTGTCGGGTAATTGAGGAACATGAGAGGGTATAATAAATAATAATTGGTGAAGGAATATGATTACATGATACTCTAAAACTATTCTATAATTTTCCGTAAAGGAATAATAAAAAAATAGTGCAAAAATACTAATGTTGAAGCACTTGTACTATTTTAAAACAGTAAATACTACATATTGTTAGACCAGCTTGTAGCACATCAGTATAACGACATGATGGTACAAATTTGCACATGTAAAGATGTGTATCTATCTACACATTGAATAAATGTGTTGAGAGAGAGAGAGAGGTGGAGAGAGAGGGAGAGGTGTTATCCACAACCAAAGAAGAAGGAAGGGGGATATAGGTCAATTTTTGTATGAGTTGTCCTTTTGAGCAGTGGGGGTTTTATTTTGTTTTTGTGTCTAAGGTTGGGTGGACAAATTGGTGGGGTTTTGGACGCAAAATGGTTCCTTTTCAAAAGCAAATATTCAACTTTTTTGTTGATGCAAGGTAGGCCACCACAACACAACAATATATCTTCCATGTAGGCCACACAACAAGTAGTTATTTGATATTTTGAGAGCACTATATGGTTATTTATTTAATAGTTTAAACCAATAGTATAGCGAAAAATCTTATAGATTGGATATAATGAACTCATTATTTTCAAGCAATTGATAGACTGCTTAATGTGATTTGTGATTTCTCATACTTTGAGTATCACGTAGGCAATGTTATATGGTATTATAAGACTGTTTAATAATTTTCATTCGAAACACATCATTTATAAGTAATGTCATCTCTTTAGTATTATTCTATTAAATAAAAATTAAATAGATTTTATAATAATTTATGCTATAAACGATGTATTTTTATTTTCTAAAATTAAGAATTTTGATCCATAATTTTGTGTTAAAATTACAAAGTTACATCACCATCTCACACCGAGCTATTCTACACTATTATAGAATTTTAATTTGTTCCTATTAATAATGAATATGTAATTTTTTATGCTTAAATTTAGCTCATAAAATTATTACTATCTTAATGTTCATCATGATTTTTTTTAAATAAAAAATTATAATTAATAGTGCCCCCCTCTAACTCAATTTCCTGGCTCCGCCACTGGCCACACCCACACCCACACCCAACACCAACTCAACCCAACATAAAGGGCCCGTAAAAAGTGAAAATGATACATTTTTATAATTGAGAGAATCAAAATGTATGATTTCATAAATAAGAAAGGTAAAGTGATGTTCATTAATAATTGAGAGGATATATTTATACGATTTTTATAGTTAATGGTTAAAATGTATAGATTTATAAATGAGAATGTAAAATGATATTCTCTAATAATTAAGAAAGTCTTAGAGTGATTAAACCCCACCTTTTTTTTTTTCCATTTCAGAATTAGCATGATCTTTTCAATGATGCCATTTTTATTTTCTTTTAATTTTGACTGTCTCTTGCATTATCATTTCAGATTTTGATTCACAGCTCCCAAGCTCCCTAAAAATAGTTGACAAGTTTGTATAAGAAGGGTTAAAGTAAATATGGTAAAAAGAAATTGAAAAATAATAATTTCTTACATAAGTATTATGAAAAATTACCAAAAAATAATAATAAATAAATTATTTATTTATATCATATTTTTCTAATGCTTTACTCATTTATTTTATATACTTGTAACCTATATAATTAAAATCTTATTGTAAAATTTATTAGATTAGGCATTTTAATGGTTGACATAATTATATAATTAAGAAAAATCTACTTATAGAGGACTAATAAGTTATTTCTTTCATTGCTCCAAACAACCAATATTGGCATTGATGGTACCTTTTATAGCAGAAAAAATATTTTACAAATCAAACTGATAGAATTGATACAATTATATCATATATAAAATAGTTGATATCTATGACAAAAATTTAGAAAGTCATTTTATATACATAACAAACATCTTCACAAATTATATAGGGGAAATAGTAAAATTTTGAAAAACTTAAGGGTCATGGCCCCTTTTAGCCTTCCCTGCCTTTGTCCCGATCCTAAACTTCTTTTTTTTTTTTTTTCTTCAATAATAAGAAATTAATTATAAATTTGAAAATAATTAAATCATTGAATATTTATAATCTAACAACACAACTTAAAACCCATTGATTACCACAATATATAGTCCATATAACCTCATAATTAGGGGGAATCAATCATGTTCTCTTGGATAAAATGTGCAATAAAGCTAACTAAGTTAACCTTTTTGGTTAAATATTTACTTCATACTGTATTATAACTTGTGAAGAGGATCAAAATGAATGTGTAAGGTTTGACCACGTAGTAGAGCCCACGCACATTTCTGTCGAACATCTCCACAAATTTGGATCCAGCCATGTAAAATGTCATATTTAGAACATTGATAAGTCTTGGATTAAGAACTGGATGAATTCAAAGCTACTAAATTAGGCTGAGCCTCTCAGAGAGTAAGGTTGGCCTAAATTACGTCAAGCCCCCTTAATGAGTAGGAAAACAGATGAGCTTGACATACTTAGAAGAGTATCGACTGAAATATACATGCGAGTTGGATAAGGCTTATTCATGTATAAATACATGTCATAAAAAGTTATAGAGATTTCGTGAGATGGATATAAAAAAGAACTTTTTGTAAGATATAATGATACATGTAACAATAATAATAATGCAGAATTAAACTTAACAGGGTCTTGAATTCAATACAACTCAAGAATAAAACGAACATACTTTTGTCAGCCATTGAATTAGAGAAGTTGAGAAAATACCCCTTAGAATTGAACCTTTAATTCTTGGCTCACCTTCTTCTCTCTGTCTCTCTTAATTAGGATGACTATAAAACTTAAAGTGATGGAAAATACTTATGATATGAAAGGGGAGTCACCCATCCTTATATAGAGGAGAGAAGAGGGCCAGATAAACTCTATCAGAAGAATTCCTAATCCATCAAGGTTTCCTTCTTATCTTAGAAGAGTGATTATATTAAAATTCTAATTATTGAACTTGATCTCAAATATTGGCTTTATCTATTTGTGGAGTCCAAATAAATTAAAACATGTAGAAAATATGTAGGCTATTGGGCCACACTAGAAAATAAATCCAACATTCTCCCACTTGGCCCATTAAGCCGATTATGATGCAATTATGAGTTTTTTCAAAAATATGCAACTTATAAAAATTTTGACTCATTGGATTCCACACTAAAAACTTTGACACGTGATCACGAATTTTAAAAAATAGCCAATAAGTTCAGATATATTAGAAACTATAATACTGTGATTACTTCAGATCACCAATGTGAGTCATAGCGGTTGTCATATTTCCTTCTATGCACTACACCATTGATAACCTTCACCAACCCAGTCCTTTATCGGGATATATAATTATTTGCCTGAAAGGCCCCTGTAATTTGTCTTGTTAAGACATTTCCTGTTTATCAATATTCTATTTAATGTGTACACACACTTTTATAAACAGGAAAAACAGAAACAAAATTATTATTGCGCAAATAGTGTCAAATAAAAATAAGCACTCAAAATTAACCATACACATCAAGGGTTGCTTAAAAGACCCATCCTGATAACATGCTCTTTTTATGTCTTTGGTGGCAATCCCTTTGTGAATAGATCAGCAATCATAAGAGAGGTGCTTAAGTTTTTTAATTAACACTTGTTGTTTCTGGACTCTTTCTCTAACGACTAAGTACTTTACTTCCATGTGTTTGGAACCACTAGAGTACTTTCCATTCTTAGAGAAGAAAACTGTTGCGGTATTGTCACAATATATCTTCAGCGGCCTGGCAATTGAGTCAACAACACCAAGTCCTGAGATGAAATTTCGCAACCATAAAGCATGATTTGTAGCCTCAAAGCATATGGAATGTCCTTCATTTGTTTTTTCTTTTCAAGTCATTCCTTGGACACTGTTTTTCACTCAATTTATCACCCTTCATGATGGGTGCATCACCGGCTGAACAAAACTGCATATTGAATCTCTCCAAAACACGATCAATATATCCTTTCTGAGATAGTCCTAGCAATCCTCGAGATCGATCCCTAAAGATCTCTATGCCAATAACATAGTTTGCCTCACCTATATCGACCATTTTAATGTTCTTGGAGAGATATTCCTTGGTTTCATGCAATAAGCCAAGGTCATTACTAGCTAACAAAATGCCATCCACATATAGCACCAAAATAATGAACTTGCTCCCACTAACCTTCAGATATATGCACTGATCAACTGCATTTTCCTTAAATCTGAAAGAGGTAATGGTATCATTAAACCTTAAACACCATTGCCTAAAAGCTTGTTTAAGGCCATATATGGATTTCTTTAATTTGCAAGCTAAATGTTCTTTACCTTTCTTTGCAAATTCTTCTAGCTGCTCCATATAAATTTCTTTATCCAAATTCCCATTTAAAAAACAGTTTTCACATCCATTTGATGCAACTCTAAGTCATAATGAGCTACCAATGCTATGATGATTTTAAGCGAGTCCTTCTTAGATACTGGAGAGAAGGTCTCTGTATGGTCTATGCCTTCTTTTTGAGTAAAACCCTTGGCAACAAGTTTGGCTTTAAATCGTTCGATATTGCCTTTTGCGTCATGCTTGGTCTTGAAGACCCATTTATACCCGACCTTTTGGCAGTTATTAGGCAATTCGACGAGATCCCAAACACTATTCTGTTCCATGGATTTTAACTCTTCATTTATAGCATTGACCCATTTAGAAGAATCATCACTATTCATGGCTTGTGAAAATGAGACTGGATCTTTGTTAATCCCAATATCAAAATTAGATTCCTGTAGATACACCATGTAATCATCTGGAATGGCAGGCTTTCTTTCCCTCTGAGATTTTCTCAGAACTGCCGGTTGTGGTGGTTCTACAATATTTTCAATGGTGGTATCTTCATGAAGTGGTGAAACATGAGGTGGTGAAGGATTTTCATTATGTTGTTCGTTTCCCTCAGCCTGTGGAATTGTCTGAGGAACAACAATTTTTTCAATAAGGGTCAAATGTTGGCACATCTACCCTAAAATCCTTGAAATTCACCACTCGTGTTTTCTCACTCCCACTAATTTCACCATTCTCTAGGAATCTAGCATTACCAGTCTCCACTATCCTCGTACTGTGATTAGGACAATAAAATTTGTACCCTTTAGACTTGTTTGGATAACCAATGAAATATCCATATATAGTTCTTGAGTCCAACTTTTTCTCTTGTGGGTTGAAGATTCTTGCCTCTGCTGGACAACCCCAAATATGTAACTGTCTCAAACTAGGTTTCTTACCAGTCCACAACTTAAAAGAAGTTGTTGGGACTGCCTTACTAGGAACCCTATTTAAGATATACATTGCAGTCTTTAAAGTTTCACCCCACATTGAAATAGGTACAATTGAGTAACTTAACATACTCCTAACCATATCTTTAAGTGTACGATTACGCCTTTCAGTAACTCCATTTTGCTGTGGCGTACCAGGCATTGTATACTGAGCACGAATGCCTTTCTTTTCTAAGAATTTGGCAAATGGGCTAGGATTTTGGCCTGACTCATCATATTTATCATAATACTCACCACCCTTGTCTGATCTCACTATTTTAACCTTTCTATCTAATTGTCTCTCGACTTCAGTTATGTACACCTCAAGGATGTCAACAGCCTGAGACTTTTCATGAATTAGATACTCATATCCATAACGTGAGAAGTCATCTATAAATGTGATAAAATATTTTTCACCACTAAGGCAAGAGATGTTGAGTGGCCTGTAAGTATCTGTATGATTTATCTCAAGAAGCTCATTACTTCTTGTGGCACCTTTCTTGGTGTGTTTGGTTTGCTTTTCTTTAATGCAATCCACACATATCTGAAAATCAATGAAGTCTAGGTTTTCCAAAATCCCATTCTTCACCAATGTTACAAGTCTATTTCTAGAGATACGCCCCAACCGTCTATGCCACAAGATTGAGGATTTTTCATTAATTAGACCACGTTTTAAACCAATATTCGAATGCAGAGTTACTAATGATTGTGCAAACTCATGATTTAAGGTAATTTTATATAAACCATCACATAAATTACCAGAACCAAAAACATTAAATTGAGTTTTCCACAATTAAATAAAACTGAATATCCAACACGATCTAATTTGGATAACGAAACTAAATTCTTAGAAATTAAAGGAACATAAAAAGTGTCTTCTAGATCCATCTGATGACCCGTCTCTAAGATCAGTCGATAGGTTCCTACAACTATGACTTCAGCTTTGAGACGGTTCCCCATATAGACAAATCTTTCACTTTCCTTCAGTTTCCTGATTGAGAGGTATCCCTGCATGTCATGGGTCGTGGCCCTAGAGTCAATCCACCATATATTAGAAGGTACTTCAGCAAGATTTGATTCATAACAAACAAAAGAAAATTTCTTATATTTCTTTTCGAACCAAGCCTTTCGCTTGCTGCAGTCTTTCTTCACATGTCCCTTCTTACCACAAAAGTAGCACTTGACAGTGAAACCATCTTGAGCCTGATTTTCTTCCCCAGGTTCATTCCTTCTCTTTGGTGGATTTTTTCTTTGATTTTATAAACTTACCCATCTTTTTCTTTATAGCTCCATGAGTTACAGCCAATGCAGTTTGACGTCCTTCCTCCCTTAACCTCACTTCCTCCTGAACACACATATTAGTGAGCTCATTCAAACTCCACTTATCTTTATTGGTGTTATAGTGAATTTTTGAATGCACCGAACTGTGATGGAAGTGAGTTGAGAATAAATTGCACGAGGAAAGTTTCATCAACCTGCATCTCTAAAGTTTTAAGCTTTGCAACCTTGTCGCCATATTGAGGATGTGATCCTAAACTCCTCGGTGGCCATTATATTTCATTGTTGTCAATTCAGCCATAATAGTGCCAGCAAGTGGCTTGTCGATCTTCAACAGCCTTTAACCAAATTTTACTTTAAGCGTTAGGGTAATGTCACTAAAGAGTCCTTTGGTCAATAACCAAGTAAGATCTCAGGAAGGTCGGAGGAGTCAATATAGCCTCCCTTCTAAGTCCAACCACCTTAGATAGCAAGTATCTTTTTGACAGATCTTAAAAGGTATTAACACAAGATCTCATAAGTAACACGGAAAAAGGCATAAACAATATACATATTAAAGCTTTGAGAATTATGATGAACTATTGATATCACATAAGTCTTTCCTTTGGGCAAAACTTAGGTATATCTATTGTCCACTCATCAAGAATCACTTATGTAGGTCTAAAGTAATTTATGCAATTTTTCAGCTAGTCATGTTACCTTTGGGTATTCAATTCTAATCTGTCAAATTACATGAGTTACATTATCCTACCCAGTTTATAATTAGGAGATTGAGACTAGCCCAAAGGAGAAAGTGACTCTCCTTTGGGCTAGTCTCAATCTCCTAATTATAACTGCAATTGAGAATATTATCGACCTTAATGTTACCTTTTATGTAGTTTTATATTCATAAGTTTTACAAATCTAGGCCACTTTGGCAGCTACTAAATTAGTAAACCTTATGAATACGAAACTAACCAATTAATATTCTCTATTCATTAATTTGAGTTATTTAATTATCATTAATTCAATCACAATTTTCATGAAATCACTACTTTATGATTTTCAAATTTTCTTTTATGTGATTGCAATTACCAATATAATAATAATAATAACTCTGGACGAACATGAATGCAATATGACAATCATGAATATCATATATAATGGTTGACAAGAATTACACCTAAATAAATTAACCACTTTAATATTTTAATATTCAATGTCATAAAATTATATCATGATATCAAATTTAAAATCATGAAAATATAAATATCAATAATAATAGACAATAAGTGCATATAATCACATAACGTAAAATCATAATTCTTTAATAGACCGAATGATTCAACAA
Organism: Camellia granthamiana; assembly: GCA_036172215.1. NCBI lineage: Eukaryota > Viridiplantae > Streptophyta > Magnoliopsida > Ericales > Theaceae > Camellia > Camellia granthamiana. The sequence continues at coordinate 44,345,226 of CM069912.1, read as the reverse complement.
AATTCTAAGATTACTTTTACTCTATGCACTTTATTATAATTATGATGATCATAATAATTATTATTATTGTTTAAAATTAATAATAAATCAAAACATGCATATTCACATTTAATTGAGACGTGAAAAACGAAGCATGCATAATCACAATGCAAGGCTTTATAAAACTAGGTTACGTTTAAATCATATTATAAACTGACCCAATTTTTAATCTTTTAAGTTTTAGCCACGTAAAATTATAATAACTGCTTTAAAAATTAATACAATTATTTAAGCCAAAACTTTGCATCCCAAATAATATATTCAAATATGACATGCAGCTTACAAGGTTGAACATACATCGCATATTCAAGATAACCAACACATGCTGACATGAACAAAAATATGTTGTTATGAATAATTATAATTATAATATAATAACAATATTCATAAATATATTATTATTCCAAGGTGTATTGATTTACAAACTAAAGCATATGTTGTTATGAATAATTATAATTATAATTATAATATAATAACAATATTCATAAATATATTATTATTCCAAGGTGTATTGATTCACAAACTAAAGCTCTGATACCACATGTAAGATATAATGATACATGTAACAATAATAATAATGCAGATTAAACTTAACAGGATCTTGAATTCAATACAACTCAAGAATAAAAACGAACATACTTTTGTCAGCCATTGAATTAGAGAAGTTGAGAAAATACCCCTTAGAATTGAACCTTTAATTCTTGGCTCACCTTCTTCTCTCTGTCTCTCTTAATTAGGGATGACTATAAAACTTAAAGTGATGGAAAATACTTATGATATGAAAGGGGAATCACCCATCCTTATATAGAGGAGAGAAGAGGGCCAGATAAACTCTATCAGAAGAATTCCTAATCCATCAAGGTTTCCTTCTTATCTTAGAAGAGTGATTATATTAAAATTCTAATTATTGAACTTGATCTCAAATATTGGCTTTATCTATTTGTGGAGTCCAAATAAATTAAAACATGTAGAAAATATGTAGGCTATTGGGCCACACTAGAAAATAAATCCAACACTTTTGTCACATAGAGTACCAAATTGGCCTCGTGAATATTATGCATGACAGAATGGTAGTCTCCCATTTAGAGAGGATGATGACCTGAATAGGGACATGTCACATGTGAGGACACTTATCTCCAAGAGATTCTTAAAGAGCACTAGAGAAACTTTATAAAATGTAAACTTCCTTCTCTTTTTGGAGAATAGACTCTCTTAAAATTCTAATTCTCTACATTCCTTTACTCTCACTTTTTTTTCTTTTTTGATCTCTGATTTTTACCATTCAAAGGTGCTTTTTAAGGTCAAAACCCGATCAACCAACATTAACGGTGTATTCCTACATTCAAGTCTTTGTTTCTTGGATCACTCTAATTGGTTGCGGAGCACCAATTCCATTCCTTGCACAAGTCACCGTACACTTCTTGTAATCACGTCAGAAAAATTCTTACATAATGGGTTGAGTTTTTGGTGTGTTGTCGAAATGTGAGTTCTCACGCAATTTTTGGTTATTTTTAGTTTATTTTTAAAAATGAGGACCTATCACTTTGTAGAGCGAATAATCTTGATGCATTACCTTTGAAAAAAATAAAGTTGAGCTCTACTCCAGTTATATCAGAGGTTTTGTTGAACTTAATGGGTTCATTTTGAGGGTTACTTAAAATGATATGAACCGTTCATTTTTTAGGGTCAATCGAGAAGAGTATTTATGTAAAAAATCAAGTTAATTGGATATCAAACCCAGATGATCAAATTATATTTATTTAAAAAAAAGACAGTTTATTCTCAAAATTATATATATATATTTTATTTTTTCAAGATAAATGTAATCCAAACATATAACTACCGATATTTGATCAATCTTATTTTTTTATGTGAATTATCTTTTTGACGTGTCATACAAATTGAATAATTTGAATTCGCTAAGGTAAGTATAAACATGAGCCCACCAAACCCAACATCTCCGGTCCAGTTGTACCACCAACCAGAGAGAAGCCATCCCCTCAAAAAAAAAAAAAAAACAAAACAAAACAAAAAACCTCAATTTGGCCATTTGTAGACTATTTCCCAAAGTAAGTGGCCTGGTCGTCAAATTTTATTATTTTGGACATTTGTAGACTATTTCCCAAAGTAAGTGGCCTGGCCGTCAAATTTTATTATTTTTTAAAACAAAAAATTATGGGTAAAATTAATGACATCCAATATGATCTATATATAATGAACATTATCAAAAACATTATTTAATTTTAAAAAAAAAATCTAATTACATACCATGTCAGGTGGAATAAAATAAGAAAAAGTTTGAGATCTTAGAATTTATTTAGAATGTATATGTGTAGTGAATATTAAATTAATAAAATATATAATTTACAAGTAAAAAGAATTTAAATGCTATTATTTCCAAATAAATAATTTAAATGCTATTATTATGATATTATTTCCAAGTAAAAAGAATCTCACTTGGTTTACTTGGAGATGCGATAATTGAATTGTCCCTCTACTATGCACTTTCTTGTTAGGACTAATGCCGTTAAAAATGATAAATTTCACTACTTTTTCTTATTTACTTATATGGGAGTTGAGTTATTTTTTTATTTTTTGGTCAAAAATTTTCTATTTCTGATTTTTTTTATTTTTATTTTAATATTTTAAGAAACTCAAAATTGTTGGAGTAGTAAACTTAAAACATGATCCAATAACGACAAAGAAATTTGAAACAATAGATTATGTACCCCTAACATAGTGGATATTCCATTATTACATGTCGCATTCATAAGCATCACAAAGAAAAGTTAGTAAAAGATTTATTAATGTGTATAAGAGCAATGTTAAGAACACAAAAATATTTCATAAATTGAAACACAGATGTGAGACAAAAGCGTGGGTCTCACATATGTATCTCATGTCATGTGAGACCCATCCTTATCTCACATTTGTATTTTATTCTGTAAAATACATATGTATTTCTGGATTTATGAATTATATACCTTTGTCTGTTAACTCAGTGGGACTATTCATGAATTTTAAAAAGAAAGCTTTCTTCCACAACCTTTTTGTATTTTCCTTCATTGAATATGTTTTTGCAATTTGAGGTTGATTAATTATTGACAAAATTGTCATTAAACTTATGCCTCATTAGAAGTGCATGAAATGGATCAACTTCGGGGCACATTCAATGAATTGTATTTTTTTTTTTGATCGGCCAATGAATTGTATTTAATATGGATAATTTAGCATTTGTCTGCCCTGAAATAATGAAAAAGAAAAACATTGTGGCAAAGAAATGTTTGGACATAATTTAGTCTAATAATACAAAATCACAAACCTCTGTCTACTAAGATATTATATGAGGATTTGGATTTAGATAGCATAGCCTTTAATGCCTTCTTCTATTATTGGTCCAACTCAATTCATGTTTGCGAATTCCAAATTTAACTACACCCTTTTCATTGTAATGTCGATTTGGATGGTTTAAATTTGCAAAGGGGTTCAAGACCCACTTACTCAACAAAGCCAATGCCGTAGGGACCGCCTTCGTCTCCTTTCAATTCAACCACTCATTTTGGCCATCTTGGTCCCATATACTTGGCTATCATATTCAAGTCTGAAACTTCGATGACAATCAAACTCAAAACAAACATGTTTTACACAATTTGGGCCCCATCAATTGGTCAACAGTCCCAAGCTTCTTCCCCCAACCCTCCACTTAACAAAAATAATTAACCAATGCCACAGAGCACGGAAAAACTAATCGTAAAAAATAGTCAAAAAATAAGGCATATTAATCCGATTCAGGACGTGAAATTTGAATCTGCACTATACATTTCATTTTTTGATCGTTTTTAGGTTACCTTTTTTTTTTTTTTTTTCAATTCTGAAACTTTTTTCCACAGTAATTACTTAATTAGTAAAAAAAAAAAGAATAATGCCCTAAAAGTAGTTAGAAAATAAAGTTTATTAAACTAGATTCTCTTGGGATGTAACCCACATCGCATTGAATTTAAATCTATACACCATACGCTTTATTTTGTGAACCACTTTTCTAGTTACTTTTTAAACTTCGTAAATTTTTTCAAAATAATTTCTTAATTAAGTTAAGAAAACCTTTCTTCTGCTTTGAAGAAAATACAATAAACATGACGTTATCAATTATTTTACATCGAAATGTATATTTTTTTTTTGTTTATCATTCAACCCCAAGAAATTGTTTGGGGCTAGGAGATTTTGGACCTAATGCCATGGAAAAAACACACCCCAGACCCTAAGTTTTGACCACCATCTTGGGATTAATTTATCTCAAAAAGAAAAAGAAAAAAGTAAAGCAAAATATCTAAGTACACCACCACCGCTGCAACAACACTAGTAGTGAAGTTCCTTGTAACACTTGTGCACATGTGACCGACAGTGCTGTGCTTGTGCTTGTGATCATCATCATCAACAGTAGACTCTTTAGTCATTTGAATATACCACTTGTTGTTTCAGTAGACATAGAGAAACACTTTCACATCATCCAAAAGACATTGTAATGAATTACCAATAATATAAAGATGGGTTTTTTGGAGCAAAAGTACTACTACTACTACTCTCTTTCATTTCATGTACAACACAACTTTTGTGTGTACAATTACAAGACAGCATTGTTGTGTACAATTAAAAGACAGCATTGTGAGTTCACACACACACACATATTATTTACAAGTAAAAAGAATTTAAATGCTATTATTTCCAAATAAATTAATAAAAAGAATTTAAATGCTATTATTTCCAAATAAACTTTAGTGAGAAGAAGACGAAAAGACGGTCTTGAAAACGCGTAGCGTGAGAAAAATTCTAAACATTTGTGTGGTGGTGGATGTCTGTGTGTTTGCTGATCATCTTTTGTGTGACCCATGAGATCGAGCAGCCCTTGGCCTTATCACATCTAAGCCAAGTGGGTTGAATTAAATTTGGCTCGCAATTGGTTACCTGAGGTCATGACTTACGGATGTTATGATACTCTCATAAAGCGTCATTTTTTATTGATCAAGGGCTTATACTTTAATTTTTTGAGAAAATTATAAAAAAAAATAGAGTTTGATCTTTATAAGAAAATAAAATTTGATTTTTTAATTTTATCAATTAAATTATGAACTTTTAATTTATTGTTTTCAATCTAAGCAATTTACCTATTTTTGTTAAGTAAAACTGACCAAAAAAAAAAATTTAGTTATTAAATTTAATAAAAAATATATTTTAGACATTTTATATATACCTAGTTTGAGTTTAATGGCTAAAATATCATTTTCCTTTGATTTTACTTAATAAAAATAGGTTGATAGTTTAAATTGAAAACAAATCAAAAGATTTAATTTAAATTGATAAAATCAAAAACTCATGATTTATTTTGTTAGAATGGTTAAATTTTGAGGATTTTTTTTTTTTTTTTTATAATTTCTCATCATTTTTATTTATTTTTATTAAATATAAGGAAAAATTACAGGAGCATGTTTACAAATAACACATATGAAGACATTTATGATTTATTTGAGAAGTGATTTTTTAATTAAAATATGAAGTTAAATAAATTAAAATGTTTAGGAATGACTAAACTTTTTACTTAAAAACATACAAAATTAAAGAGAATGAGAAGAAATATTTAGGTGCCGTTTAATAACACTTACGTTTTCAATTTTTTGTTTATATTTACAAAAATTTTAAAAATTCAAATAAAAATTTGTTTGGTAAATTTTTGATTTATAAATTAGTGGTCTCAGTTTATAAATTTGGCCAAAAAAATGTAAACTAAAAAAAGGTGTTGCCATTTTGAGTTTTTAGTTTTTTTTTTTTTTTACCACCCAACACTAGTTATCACCCGTCACCATTTTCCACCACCGTCTTTTGCCACCACCACCCAGCCCCTACCACCACCTGCCACCACCACTCACCACCCACCACCCACCACCCACCCCTTGCCATCACCACCACCACCCACTGCCATCCACCCGCCACTACCATTCACCGCCCGCCACTACCACTCACCACTCACCACCAGCCACCTGTCACCTGCCACCCCACCCACCACCACCACCACCCGCCACCCACCTGCCACCATCACCCACCATGACCACCACCACCACCCACTCGCTACCACTCATCACCCGCCACCACCACCACCCGCCATCCGCCACCACCACCACCACCACCCACTCGCTACCACCCACCATCCACCCACCACCCGCCGCCGTCACCCACCCCCCATCACCACCCGCCACCGTCACCCACCCGCCACCACCACCCACCACTCGCCACCACCACCCGCCACTGTTGCCCACCCACCCACCCACCACTACCCACCCCGCCACCACCCACCACCACCTGCCACTTGCCACCCACCGTCACCACTTTCCACCACCGTCTTCCGTCGCTACTTGCCACCAGTTGCCATTTCTCACTCTTTTTTATATTTTAAAAAATTTTTAAACATTTTTTCAATTACCAAACGCGTTTGTAGTTTATGTTTTTTTTAAAATAAACAAAAATCAATTTATAAAATTTTTGTAAATATAAACTGAAAACGTAAACGTTACCAAACAGACCCTTAACTTTTTATATGATTTTTTTAAAATTTTTTGTCATTTTGATTTTTTTTTTTTTTTGACCTTTTAACTAAGGCCTTAGGCTTTTTTAGTAACTTTTTTGACTTTTTAGCTAAAATGTGATGTAAAAAAAACTAGTGTTTAAGATAACTTTTTAGCTTTTTACGAAAAAATGTACAAAAAGTACTTGACTTTTTGATATGAGTTGTTGGCTTTTTGATTTTTTTAGTAACTTTTTGACTTTTTGACTAAAAAAGTTACTTGTCAAACGAGGCCTAAGTAGCCTATGGCCTTAGGCTAATCAAACTCCACAAATAAAATTCTAATTCTAATCCTCACTTTTTCATCTACAAATTCACTCAAATTTTAAGGAATTTGAAATTTTAATATAATGTATTGTCATACCACTTAACTACTAATGTGACATTTTTCTATCAAAAATTGGACAAAAGTTGGTTTTGAAAAAGGCAAATCACAAAATTTAGAGTCTAAAGTGAAAGAAAAAAATAAATAAATACTTTAAGGGCTAAAGTAAAAAACTATGAAATTTAAGGAGCAAAGTGCAATTTATTTTTAAAAAGTAAATTAAGAAAAATTACAAATGTCAACAGTCAAAGTGAGAAAAAAAGTATTTTAAGTGTCAAAGTAAATAAATCATAAAATTTAAAGGGCAAAATATAATTTATTCTTAAAAAATTATCATACTCTTCATTTTTTACTAACTAAAATATGAAAAAGGTCATTTTTTATTTTGCCTATTTCTTTTTTCATCTATGTATTCAAGCACTACTCGTTATATTATCTATTTATACACAAACGATTTAAAAGCCTTCTAAGACTGTTTAAATGTAACTAGTCTTGAAGAATTTTATTAAAATAATTATTGTAATAACTAATCCATTGCAATGATTAAAATATAATAATATTAATTATAAAATTAACAATCTCATTTAAAGAGCCTCTTAAAAATGTTCTAAATCATGTTTTTGGTTCCTCCCCAAGTTGATATGCTGCCGATAGTGTAAATAAACTAGGTAAAAGTTATGTGCAAGAAAAAATATTAAAAATTTCATAATAAAAAAAACTAATGTGATTTAGGTATATTTTAGGTATGGTCCCTAGTCCTAACTACACTCACAATAAAATTTGGACTATCAATCGATATTTTTAGGGAGAGTATCAAAAAAGTGGATAGTAAAAAAATAATTATAAAATGAAAGCATAAATAATTTATGTATTTAATTATGCAAATAAATCTTATACTTTCATTAATTGGGATTTTTTTTTTCACTCTCGACTTTTTTTTGAAATTCTCCCTATTTTTGAAACACTTCATAATTTGAAAATTGAAACGAATTTAGAAAATTCAAAAGTTGAGAAGAAAAAAATCCAAAAATTGAGACATAAACATCAACTCTAGGTTTCTTTTTAAAATATTATAGATAGATAGATATATTCTTTGGAGTAATTTCTTTCCAGTCCACTAGCGCGTTTGTTTTGAGGAATTATTTCATGGGATTGGACTATTAGTCCATCCAGACCAATAGTCCATTGTTTGGTTCAATTTGTTTACTCTGGATTAATAGTTCATCATGACTATTAGTCCCTCATATGAGGGATTATTGTATCCTAGGAGAAGGGGTGAGATTATTTCCATGGAACTGGTATCTCATGGGACTAATGTTTGCAATGTCCAATTTACCCTCATGCTATTACTTAATAAACAATTAGAAAATGGTAAAATAATCTTTTGAACATTTATAAATTATTTTTTTAGTGTTATTAATTTAAAATTATATATTAAATAAAAATAATAAATTAAAAATTATGGCTTTATAATTTTTTTAGTGTAGTTAAAAAATTAAATTTATATATTAAATAAAATTATTTTTTTAGTGTTGTTAATTTAAAATTATGTATTAAATAAAAAATATAAACTACAAATTAAATTTAAGTAAAAATAATAAATTAAAAATTATGACCTTATAAATTAAATTTTTTTAGTGTTGTTAAAAAATTAAATTTTTATATTAAATAAAATTATTTTTTTAGTGTTGTTAATTTAAAATTATATATTAAATAAAAAACATAAATTATAAATTTAATTTAATTGAAAATAATAAATTAAAAATTATGGCCTTATAGATTAAATTTTTTTAGTGTTGTTAAATTATAAATTATAAATTATAGATTACAAATTTAAAATTATAAATTACAAGGGTAAAATAGTCTTTTAAACATTTATCCTTATCCAGTTCGTCCAACCAAATTTTGGATTTACTAAAAATAATTCAATCCAGACATCTAATTCCCATCATCAACAGATCTGTGTATACACACATCTTTGTATGTCTCTTTCTCTCTCTGTGTGTGTATAGATCTCTCTCTCTGTTCTATATGTGTATAGATCTATCTCTCTCTCTGTATTGATGATGATGTGTATACATCTATCTCTTAAGAATACAATAAGACGCAGACTATAGTGCAAGTCGTCATAAAGGGGACATTTTGGTTGCGTGGAGAGTATTGGAAAGTATAGGAAAAAAAAAAAAAAAAAAAAAAAAAAAATTCAATAAAGTAGAATCTATGAGATGGATTGATTTTCTAGAAAACATAGCCTATTTTGAAAAGTGGGTGAAAAGTCACTTCATTCTCTCACAAAAAAAATTTTAAAAATTAAAAAGCATTTTTTAACCATTTTTCCAAAACATCCAGATGTCTTATTTCTAATAAAACCACTTTGTTTAAATAAACACTTCTTATATCCAAATAATGCTAATTTAGACAAAATAAGAGAATTTTCTTTTAAGTTTCATGCAATTCAAACAATAAAATCTTAGCTTGCATTTGATTGTGTTTTGTAATTATGATTTGAAAGTATGAGTTGTATTTTGAATTTGTGGGGTTTGAAATTATGATTTGAGTGTAGAAAATTTGTTTGATAAAGAGTTTTGAAAAGAGTTTTGATTTGAGTGGAGAATTGTTGATGTGACATTTGATATTTGATACAAAAATTTACAACTCATAACCAAAACATACAACTCAAAATTATTTTAAAGCATATTAAAAATTTAAAAAATTTCAGAAAATGTTTTTTTCGATTATATAAAAATTAACATATCAAAAAAAAAAATATATCATTATTCCGGTCAACCGGCCGGACGTCCCGTCAGGCAAAATTTTCAAAAAAAAATTCTGAAAAGCGCGGCTGAGACAGAGCTCTCCGCAGAGCTTTCGAAATGTGATTCTAAAACACAAATAAACATCATATTCAAACTCTGGTGTAGAAAACTAGTTTGAAAACATAAACAAATTTGTTGAAACTTTCTGGAAAAAAAAAACAAAAAATTCCCTCCCAACCAAATGTATATGTTGAAAAGTTACTCTTGTTTGCATTTTTCTCTCATTCACTTTACTTTATTGTACTTAATAAAATTTCTTTTCATTCTAACTACCAGAGCCTAAGGTTTTAAATAGAGAAAAAATTTCAAAACCAATGTATATCGTTCTATTTTCTAACATTTTCTCAGCAACCAAACAAAGCCTTGAGCCAATACCTTAACCCTAATGTTGAATAATTTCCAAAAAGAACAGGGTAAAAAAAAAATGCAAACAAATGCCAGAATTTCAAACCATTTACTATGCTAACATATTAAATTAAATTCATTGTTATTTTTTATTGATCTGAAATATATAACTAAAACCATAAGCATATAAAACCCTAAAGCTAAAAAACCCCATCTTCTCCAAATTCAAGCAATTACATAAAATCAGTATACAACAAACCCATCAGAGAGCCTAGACATGCCAACAAAGCAAATTAAATTCACAGTTTTTTTATTTTATTTCATTGATTTGAAATATACAACAAAAATCATAAGCATATAAGACCCTAAAGCTAAAAATCCCATTTTCTCCAAATTCAAGCAATTACACAAAATTAGTATGCAACAAACCCATCAGAGAGCTTATTATGCCAACAAAGCAAATTAAATTCACAGTTTTTTTAATTTTATTTTCTTGATTTGAAATATACAACAAAAATCATAAGCACATAAGACCCTAAAGCTAAAAACCCCATTTCCCCCAAATTCAAGCAATTAGACAAAATTAGCATACAACAAACCCATCAGAGAGCTTAGCTGTGCCAACAAAGCAAATTAAATTCACTTTTTACTTTATTTTAATATTTATTGGTTTGAAATGTACAACAAAAATCATAAGCATTAAAAACCCTAAACCCTAACTCCTCAAATTCAATCGATTACACAAAAATCGTACAAAATAAAACAAAACCCATTAGAGAGCTTGAAATGTTGAAGATTTGTGAGAACCTGTGCTTGGGGTTCGAAGAAATGGGTCTTTGGAAGTGTCCTGACTTGGCTGTTGGGGTTCGGTCGAGAAAGGTCTCGGCGAATCGCGAAGAAACAACGAGAAGCGTAGGTTTCGGTGATCGACTCGAATCGGACGGTGAGATTTGATTGCGTTCCTGAGTAGATTCATCTTCGAGAAATTGCTCGTTCGAATTCGATCGAAAACGAAGAGCAGAGACGAAAGGGTTTGATTGAAGGTTTCGGCTAGTCGATAGGTCTGCGAGTGGAGTACTTACTCACTTAATACGCTGTCGTTTTCTGAAGTTATTTCAAATGACAAAATTGTTCCCAACATTTTTTTGGAAACTTAGGTATACGTCTTGGAGAAGGATTGGGTGGGGTTGGGGTTGGGGTTGGGGTTGGGGTTGGGACTATTTTAGTTATAAAATGACAAAATAGATTTTTTTAGTCAAATAAAATAGAATATCATATTCAGCTCATAATCATTATATTTTTTTTCTTACAAAAAGTTAAAAAAGTTAAAAAGTCTTTCCCAAATGAAACTTGTTAGCCCCAGGGTAAAATAGTTAAAAAGTCAAAAAGTTAACCCACTTCCTAAACGAACCCTTAATAAGTGAATTTATTATCTAATAGATCATATGATAATTGATGATATTTTTCATTAAAAACTATTAAAAAAGTGTCACTAATTATTAATTCAATGACAGTTTAAAAATTTTGTTACAAAAAATATCACTAATTATAAATTTTAGCGACAGTTTAAAAAAATTGTCACAAAAAATATTACTGATTTTCAATTTTTAATGACAATTTAAAATTTTTTTTTATAGAAAAACGTCACGAATTGTAAGTTTTAGCGACAATTTATAAAAATTGTGACAAAAAAAAGTCACTAATTGTCAGTTTTTAGCGACATGCAAAAATCATCATAAAAATTATTTTTAACGACGATTTTATTAAAATTTATTTTTAATAAGACTTGATGGGAATTAAGTCCAATTATTAGGATATATTGGTAGTTTACCTTCTTTTTTTTTTTTTTTTAGATCGGAAAGAAAAGTTTCTTTGCAAAACTGATAAAAAAATCAGATCAATTTCCTACAACGGTAACAAAAGATTTTATAAAGAGATAATAAACTTCATAGGAGGAAGAATCTTAACCTCTATAGAGGAGGAGAAAAAACCCTCACAAAGGAGAACACAACCTCTACACAAGGAAGATTATTATAGCAAACAATAAAAAATATATTAAAAAAACAAACTAAAAGCAATCAAATCTAAGTCACTACATGGATTCAAAATTCCATTGCACTGCAACTTTCAACTTAAAATCTAAAGACCTTATCTTCGCTAGTTAATATAGAACATTGAGGTTGAGGTGGTCGCTTAACGAGAAACGAACGCATTAAATAGTATCAGTTTTTGAATTGAAAGAATATCTGAAACCAGATCTTGAAGCTTTGGACACGAGGGTGAAAGTTTAGGCGCAGGCCAAACATCATATTCAGAATATCGAAAAGAGAGAAAGGCGACACTCATACTGGCGACCAGAGATAGATCTGAAGGAGATGAGGCAGATCTAGTGATATTGTGTACAAAACAATAACTAGAATTTAAAGAAATAAAGAAAAGGAGAGAATTTGTTTGATTACAAAAATCAAACTCGAAATAATAAATAAATAAATAAATAAACAGATTTTATTTTGTTACAAAAATAAAATTAAAATCTGATTAAATAAACAAATAAAACAGAATTAAATTAAACAACTTACTTGGTTAATTTATTTGAATAACTTTTCTGATCAAGTCCAGTGTTTAACACTGTGTCCTTAAAATAGATTCGTCCTCTCCACGGTGCTTTCAGAATTTGGACGTCTATCTCCTAGGATAAAATGATCTTCTCAACGAATAAAAGCAGCACTACAATTTAATCGTTCGTCGAACACACTAAGTGTTTACACTATTTCTTTCAGAAATAAAATGCAGCAAAATGCAGAGATTTAAAGCAGAGGATGGAGTACGAAAATTGGAGTTAAATCCAAATGAGAGACTTAGTCTATTTATAGATGTTAAGGTGGCTCTTGGTTTTGAATTGAACAGGTACTGTACGTGTTCAATTTGAATTAAACAGATACATACTGTTTAGGCACTGTTTGGTTTGAAATTCAAACAGATTTAAAGCTGTTGGGTTCAAAAAATGGAAGGGTCCGGTTTGGATGTACAGGAAAAACCGGACCAGTTTAATTCTGTTTGAAAACGGGAAGGGCTCTGTTTGGATGAACAGTAAATCCAAACCAGTTTAATTTGAATTCTAGATTTTATTTTACCAAAAATAAAATTAAATTCAAATGTTTTTGGCCCAAAAAGATTAGTATTGGGCCGAACAAGCCCAACCCAACCTCACACCCGCGCCCAAGCCGGACGGGCGGCGGCGGTGCGCGTGCGCGTGTGTGGTGGTTTTTGGGTCCAATGGGTCTAACCCATTTTGCCTATAACCTCTCCCCCTAAAACATTTGGGTACCCCTTGGGGCACACCCCAAGTACCAAACCCATGCCTTATAAACTCTTTCAAAACATCCCACAAAATCAATGTGGGACAAGCCTTATTCAAACCTTTAAGGAATTTCCACCAAAACACAATTTCCATGGAGCATACTTTGGCTTCAATTTCCCATTCACTCGGTAATGGTTTTGAGCAACCAAATATACCACGTGAATCACAACGCGGCATAGAACGCGTTACCTTTTTAACCCGTGTAAATCGATGCACGGGGCCCACCTAAAAATTAGACCAAACTTAGGAAAAAATTCTGGTTTTACCCAGAATTTTATAACCATTTCCAACAATCCCTCACATGAATGGAATTTGATGACAACGGAAATGCAACAATATGCAGACTTAACGAAAGAGTATAAGTCGAAAATATCTTGCATCAGGATAGGTAATTTTCGGCCTTGAACCTTCCCTAGTGATAACCTATCGGACTTACTGGCTAACCAATGGACGCGATGCCTTGAATTGTTCAGCCGTTTGTGTAAGCCAAGACAATAGATTTCACACAAAATATCTTCTAACATATCGTGGTTCTCACTGTTGTGTTCATTTTGGCCTTGAACGCTCCTGGTTTTAATGAGTGTTTCTAGAGAATGTAGCATCTTTCATTCTCATAGAACCGGCCCCAGTTCAACACTCATATAGGTGATTCTTATTGTGAGTATCTTCTTATACTCGTCTTGATTTTATGCCTTAATCAAGATATAAGTAATCATTAAAAGCAAAGCTTATCCTTATGCCCCTGCAGACAACATATGTTGCAGACATCACTCTCACCATAGGAATGGGTAGGGAATTTTAATCCCTTGGTGATTTCTGGCGAGCCATACATAATTTAGTTGTCCCTTTGAACTTAGTTCTTGGGATCTCTAGTCATATAAGTAGGGTTACCATTATGACGACTCTTATGTAATAGGCTTTAATCCCATCCCCTTTGATGAACTATACACTAGCTCTTTTGTCAAACCTTTTGTTAACGGATCCGCAATATTCTCTTTAGATTTTATATAATCTATTGAGATTATTCCGTTTGACAACAATTGCCTTACGATATTATGTCGACGATGAATATGTCGTGATTTACCGTTATACATGTGATTCTGTACCCTGCCTATTGCAGATTAACTATCACAATGAATGCAAATAGCCGGCACAGGTTTTGGCCACATTGGAATGTCTTCTAAGAAGTGACGAAGCCATTCTGCTTCTTCACCTGCTTTGTCTAAAGCAATGAACTCGAATTCCATTGTGGATCGTGCGATGCAAGTTTGTTTCGTGGACTTCCAAGAAACAGCAGTGCCTCCTAGAGTAAAGACATATCCATTAGTGGATTTTGAATCTTTAGTATCCGATATCCAATTGGCATCACAATAACCTTCGAGTACTGCTGGATATCGAGTAAAGTTCAAACCATGATCACGAGTAAATCTTAGATATCTAAGAACTCGAATGATCGCTTTCCAATGGTCTTCTCTAGGGTTACTAGTGTACCTACTCAATTTACTGATAGCATAAGCTATATCAGGACGAGTACAATTCATTAGGTACATTAGGTACATTAGGCTTCCAATGATTTGGGAGTATTTTAACTGAGACACTGCATCACCTTTATTTTTTGATAAATAAAGACAGATGTCTACAGGTGTTCTTGCTAAATTCAAATCATCTTGATAAATTTATCAAGAATTTTCTCAATATAATGAGATTGACATAATGCATATCCGTCAGATGTTTTAGTAATTTTCATTCCTAATATAACATCTGCGACCCCCATATCTTTCATATCAAATCTTTTGTTAAGCATTTGCTTAGTTGATTTGATCATGTTTTGACTGCTTCCAATGATAAGCATGTCATCCACATAAAGACAAACTATGACATATCCTTGGTCAGTGTTTTTAACATAGACGCATTTGTCACATTCGTTTATCTTAAACCCATTAGTAAGCATTGCATGATCAAATTTTTCATGCCATTGTTTAGGTGCTTGTTTTAATCCATAAAGGGATTTTACAAGTCGACAAACTTTCTTTTCTTGCCCTGATACTACAAACCCTTCGGGTTGTTCCATATAGATCTCTTCATTTAAATCACCGTTTAAGAAAGCTGTCTTAACATCCATTTGATGGATTTCTAAATTAAACAACGCTGCTATAGAAATAAGCATGCGAATGGATGTTATTCTTGTCACAGGGAAATATGTGTCAAAATAGTCCAGACCTTCCTTTTGTCTGTAACCTTTAACTACAAGTCTCGCTTTATACTTGTCAATTGAACCATCTGCTTTCATTTTTCTCTTGAATATCCATTTATATCCAAGAGGTTTAGAACCTGGTGGAAGATCCACCAATTCCCAAGTATGATTTTGCATAATTGATTCAATTTCATTATTAACAGTCTCTTTCCACAAAGGTGCTTCAGGACCTGTCATTGCTGCCTTAAAGCTTTGAGGTTCATTTTATAACAGGTATGTCAGAAAATCTAGACCAAAGGATTTTGATGTTCTTGCTCTCTTACTTCGTCTTGGTTCATCATCAGTTAAATCCTGTTGGTCGAGACCATTACTAGTCTCTTGTGATTGATTGTCATTAGTCTCTTGACTTTGTGTACAATCATAAGTTCTTTTTTGTGAACTTAATTCATGTCCTTTCTTGTAAGGAAAGACATGTTCAAAAAACACAGCATTCCTTGACTCTATAATAGTGTTCACATTTATATCAAGTATTTCTGATTTATAAGTCAGAAACCGATATGCACTACTATTCTGAGCATAACCAATAAACACACAATCTACTGTTTTTGGTCCAATCTTAGTCTTTTTAGGAACAGGAACTTCAACTTTTGCCAAACACCCCCATACTTTCAAGTTTTTGTAGGAAGGTGGTCGACCTTTCCACAATTCATAAGGAATGCTTTTGGTTTTCTTGTGGGGTATTCTATTAAGAACATAATTAGCAGACAATATTGCTTCCCCCCACAAGTTCTGTGGTAAGCCTGAACTTAGTAACATGACATTCATCATTTCTTTTAAGGTTCTATTCTTCCTTTCAGCAATTCCATTTTGCTGTGGAGAATAAGGGGTTGTAGTTTGGTGAATAATGCCATGTTGTGCACAAAATTCATTTAATGGTGCATCATATTCACCACCCTATCACTTCTAACCATTTTAATGGTTTTACCAAGTTGATTTTCAACTTCTGTTTTGTAGAGTTTAAACATTTCTAAAGCTTCATCTTTACTTCTAAGTAAATAAACATAACAATATCTTGTGCAATCATCAATAAATGTTATGAAATATTTTTTCCCTTCTCTAGTTTGAATAAATTTTAGATCACATACATCAGTATGAATTAATTCTAGAGGTTCAGTTTTTCTTTCAACTGATTTAAATGGAGCCTTAGTTAGTTTCGCTTCTACACAAACTTCACATTTATGACTAGGATTAATTTCAAACTTTGGTATATAATCCAAACCAATTAATTTACGCAAAGCATCATAATTTACATGACCTAATCTACCATGCCATAAATTCGACTCAAGAATATAAGCAAAAGATATATTATTCTCATTTATAGCAACTTTTGGTACAACTGTCATTACATTTAGCTTAAAGAGACCATCACTCATGTATCCCTTACCAACATACATACCACTCTTTGTTAATACAAATTTATCAGACTCAAAGACAAGCCTAAAACCATTTTTACTTAACAAAGAACCAGAAACTAAATTCTTCCGGATGTCAGGTACATGCAGTACGTTGTTGAGGGTCAGTTCTTTTCCTGATGTCATCTTCAAGATCACTTTTCCTTGTCCAGCCACAGTAGAAGTAGAAGAATTTCCCATAAAAAGTTGTTCACCATTTGCAGCCTCTTTGTAGGTAGTGAACATCTTCTTATCCGTACATATGTGACGAGTTGCTCCAGTGTCAACCCACCATTTTTTGGGATTTCCAACCAAGTTAACCTCAGACACCACAGCAGAGAGGTTGATGTCATTCACCCCGTCAGAGATGTAATCTAATTCTATCACATTGGCTTGATTGGTAGTCTTCTTACTTGTACTTCCATGATCCTTCTTAGGGCAGCGGCAGTCAGAAGCTCGATGTCCAGTCTTGCCACAGTTATAGCATTTTCCTTTGAACTTCTTGTTGCCATTGTTGTTGCCTTGTTTAGGACCATCTCCAGTAAACTTCCTCTTTTTGTTATGTGGTTTTTGAACTTGTTCAACTACATTAGCCTTGGACTCAATGGGATTTTTTCCATTCCTCTTTTCAGCCTTTCGGTTATCTTCCTCAATTCTTAATCTTACAATCAACTCATCCATAGTCATCTCTTTGCGTTTATGTTTTAAATAATTTTTGAAATCTTTCCAAGCCAGTGGTAACTTTTCCACCAAAGCAGCGACTTGGAAAGACTCGTTAAGAGACATACCTTCTGAATGAATATCATGCAAAATTATCTGAAAACTTTGAACTTGAGATATTACCGTTTAGGAGTCTACCATAACAAAATCCAGAAATTTACCGGCGACAAATTTCTTCGTGCCGGCATCCTCTGTCTTGTATTTCTTTTCCAAAGAATCCCACAATTCTTTTGCTGACTTCAGAGGACTGTATACATTATACAGTATGTTGTCAAGGCCATTGAGGATGTAGTTTCTGCACAGGAAATCTGAATATTTCCAAGCATCTATAGCGGCAATAACTTGCCAATCACTTTTACCCTCTTTAAGTGCTGGAGCCTCTTCATGGAGAAACCGGGCCAAATTAAGAGTTGTAAGATAGAACAACATCTTCTGCTGCCATCTCTTAAACTCGGTACCATTAAATTTTTCCGGTTTTTCTCCATGATTGATTGGTACATGAACATGGTTCTGGATAGGGACCGATGTAGGTGTAACAATAGGAGTACCACTGCCAGATGCAGTTTCAGTTGTAGTAGCCATAATCTCTGATTACAAAAATCAGAAAAATTAAAACACAAATTAATTTTCTAGTTACTAAAACCAGAAAATAAATTATAACACAAAATAATTTTATTTTCCATGTTACTAAAACGAGAAAAATAAAATACTAAAATAATTTTCTGTAATACCAAATAATATTCTGCAATTGTTAATGACACCAGTATATTACTACTAGTTGTCAAAGAAAATAGACAGTATATTACTACTATCTGTCAAATAGCATAAATCACTATTTGTTTTTTCCAACCAGAATATTATTTTGAAAATACAGAAAATTAAATACAATGAAGATACCAAAAAGGAATCTGTTTTAAGATTGTAGGACAATCTTCATTGTATTTAAAAGATTTAATTCTATTGTGCACAAAACAACAACTAGAATTTAAAGAAATAAAGAAAAGGAGAGAATTTGTTTGATTACAAAAATCAAACTCGAAATAATAAATAAATAAATAAATAAACAGATTTTATTTTGTTACAAAAATAAAATTAAAATCTGATTAAATAAACAAATAAAACAGAATTAAATTAAACAACTTACTTAGTTAATTTCTTTGAATAACTTTTCTGACCAAGTCCAGTGTTTAACACTGTGTCCTTAAGACAGATTCGTCATCTCCACGGTACTTTCAGAATTTGGACGTCTATCTCCCAGGATAAAATGATCTTCTCAACGAATAAAATCAGCACTACAATTTAATCGTTCGTCGAACACACTAAGTGTTTACACTATTTCTTTCAGAAATAAAATACAGCAAAATGCAGAGATTTAAAGCAGATGATGGAGTGCGAAAATTGGAGTTAAATCCAAATAGGAGACTTAGTCTATTTATAGATGTAAAGATGGCTCTTGGTTTTGAATTGAACAGGTACTGTACCTGTTCAATTTGAATTAAACAGATCCATACTGTTTAGGCACTGTTTGGTTTGAAATTCAAACAGATTTAAAGCTGTTGGGTTCAAAAAACGGAAGGGCCCTGTTTGGATGTACAGGAAAAACCGGACCAGTTTAATTCTGTTTGAAAACGGGAAGGGCTCTGTTTGGATGAACAGTAAATCCAAACTAGTTTAATTTGAATTCTGGATTTTATTTTACCAAAAATAAAATTAAATTCAAATGTTTTTGGCCCAAAAAGATTAGTATTGGGCCAAACAAGCCCAATCCAACCTCACACCCGCGCCCAACCCGGACGGCCGGCGGTGGCGCGCGCGTGTGTGGTGATTTTTGGGTCCAATGGGTCTAACCCATTTTGCCTATAACCTCTCCCTCTAAAACATTTGGGTACCCCTTGGGGCACACTCCAAGTACCAAACCCATGCCTTGTAAACCCTTTCAAAACCTCTCACCAAATCAATGTGAAACAAGCCTTATTCAAACATTTAAGGAATTTCCACCAAAACACCATTTCCATGGAGCATACTTTGGCTTCAATTTCCCATTCACTCGGTAATGGTTTTGAGCAACCAAATATACCACGTGAATCACAACGCGGCATAGAACGCCCACCTAAAAATTAGACCAAACTTAGGAAAAAATTCTGGTTTTACCCAGAATTTTATAACCATTTCCAACAGGTGGATCCGTGGAGATGGGAAGGTGGCAGATCTAGTGATGGTGCGGTGGTGGCGGCGTCGAAAAGATTGGAAAGACAAGTTTCCAATATTATTAAGTAAAAAGACAAAGAAAATAAGAAAAAAAAATGGGTGCAAGGAGAAGAGAGGAGGTCGGCAGCCAAAATCCATCTCCATCCCAGGCAACACACCCAGTAGAAGGCTTAAGGAGGAAGGCTTAGAAAGAAATGCACTGAGTTGAGAGAAAAAGAGGCTTTTCAAATGTCGGTCCACAAAATTGTCTACAATATTAAAATAAAGGGTAAATTATACTGACACCTCCTGAGATTTAGATTTATTACAGTTCCCCTCTCACATTTTGGAAATTACATCTCCCCTCCTGAGGTTTAAAGTTTCATTACAGATTCCCCCCTCAGCAATTTAATTTTTTTAAATTCCAATTTTTCCCTCATTGGGTAAATTACATTGACACCTCTCACATTTTAGAAATTACAATCCCCTCCCTAAGGTTTAAAGTAGCATTACCAATTGCCCCATCGGTTAGTATTAGTTGGAAAAAAAATTCATTGAAAAAAAAATTAATTGGAAAAAAAATTGTTAGTAAAATTTTTAAATTTTTGTTTAAAAATCAACGTAAACTCATTTTTTGAATTTACGTTTTTTTTCTCAAATTTACAAACTGAGACAACCATTTATAAACAAAAAAAAATTATCAAATAAGTTTTTATGACAGTTTTTAAAATTTTTGTAAATATAAATTGAAAACTAAAAACGAAATGGTTACCAAACAGGCCTCAGATGGTAAAAATGTTGTAAATTTAACAAATAATTAAATAAGTTACCAACGTAAGAAATGACTTATCAAAAGATTCTTATGCTATGTATGGTTTAATTTTTAGAA
Organism: Camellia granthamiana; assembly: GCA_036172215.1. Taxonomy (NCBI): domain Eukaryota; kingdom Viridiplantae; phylum Streptophyta; class Magnoliopsida; order Ericales; family Theaceae; genus Camellia; species Camellia granthamiana. The sequence continues at coordinate 44,324,286 of CM069912.1, read as the reverse complement.
AAAAATTTTAAAAATTAAAAATTAATTTGGTTAAGAAATAAAAAATAAAAAAATAATTATCATCGAACGTGAAGCTTCCACCAACCGCCTATTTGGCACAATATGAAGCCTCAAATCGGACATGTACGAATGTCCGCCAGCGAAGATCGACAAATCATCGAACGTGAACATCGTCATAGTTGTAAAGACTGAGAGCTTAGTACTTGACTCTCAACGAGAGCAAGCATGTTGAATCCACACAGTAAAAGTTGGAAGAGAGAGAGGATGAGATGGTGGGTATGGGTGAGGGACCTTAGGCTATAAAAAAAAAATATTATGGACCTCTCTTATTACTAAAAGTTAGAAAGTGATATTTGACTAAATATCCATGTTTTTCTATGCAGTGTAATAAATTTTATTATTTTTTTAAATATAATAAATCTTACCATATACATAACATTTATTAGACGAAATACGTAGAATGTAAAATAAATTCAACAATAAATAAATTATCCAAATAAACTTGACAACAAATAAATTATCTTTCCAAATTATAGAGAGTGGAATATATTAGTCAAAAAAATACAAAGAATTAATCTTAATAATTATTTTAATTAATATCTAAAGATCCTTAAAATAATTAATCAAAGGAAGGCACATATTCGGCGAGCTTTATGTTCATCTTTTTGACTTGTCAACCAATTGCATCTTGAAAATTCTTTTAAAATTTTAAATTTTAAAATTAAAAATTGAAGATTAATGATATACTTTGGAATATTGTACTAGCGTAATTATCATTCAATGATAAGCCTTTTTTATTTATTTATTTTTTTAATAAACAAATGTTTAATTCTTAGGTTTTATTTATTTATTTATATTTTTTGTAGGATGAAAACACGCATATAAAAACGAGTTACATCAATTGCCAGCTCATGGGCTGGTTGTATTACATTGTTTCCTATCTTAATTATACAAAGAAAATGAAAAAACTTAGCAAAATATAAAACATTATTAATTATAGGAGTAACATGCCAATCTGCTACATTTCTTTTTTTGAAGCATCATAGTTAGAATTTGGCAATCTGTTTTTAGAGTAACCCTGGGTAAACCTTTGCTCGCTTCCCATCGGATAGCTTCCAAACATGCTTTAGCTTCAACTACCAAAGGAGATGTTAATGAATAAGTTGCCTCTGCACTTGATGGCGCTCATCTAAGCATATCCAAGTTATGCCTGCCCCTGATCATGTGATCTCCTAGGCCTATCAATAAGAAAAGTCCAACTTTTTGAGGATCCAACTTGGTCTTCCGATTGCTGCAAAACACAAAGGTGAGATTGGGATTGGGGTGCCTCAAGGAAATTATCTTTGTGTGCATGTGAACATGAATTAACACAACGCATAGCTACTATGAAAAATTCATTGGCCGCTGCAATCATGCCTTCAACAGACACCGCATTGTGATTAAAAGCAAAGCTATTATGTTGTAACCATATTGCCCATAAAATAGCCACCGACTGAACTCCTCCTCATCTTTAACTTGCTCTATCCAATTTATAAACCACACAAAGAAAGATACCGGCATTCCAATGCTAAAGTCGAGACCTAATGCAGATCCCCTCCACACCCTTTGCGAGATTGGACAATCAAAGAACACATGTTCCAAAGTTTCTTCCCTATTATGACACCTTGCACATGCTAGATCAACCACCATACCTCTCTTTTAATTCCCACTGAACTGGTAAAATACAATGAAGGCACTTCCAAATAAATAAAGTCCACTTTGGAGGAATTTTGAGTTGCCACAATTTCTTCCACACTCAGTGCTCAGGTATATATTCCTACTAATGAAGGGGTAATATCCGATCAATGCCTGTTTGTACCCAGACTTAACGGAATACTCCCTACTCTTGATTGGGCTCCAAACAAGTTTGTCCTCACAGGATTGTATCGGAATGTGTATAGCTAGAATATGAGCAATACAATTTACCCAAAAAAAAAGTCGGACCAAGTTCCACACCTCCAACAGTTGTTCTCCCTATCAATAAAGTGTTCCCTCAAATCCGAAAAACACTACGAAAAGACCCTTACCACTCAATGGGTTGGATATGGACGGTATCCACTGATCCTCTATAGGATTAATATCCTTAGCATAGCCCACAACCCAAAGTAAACCAGAAGCTAAAAGCTCCTTTCCCCATAAAATACTTCTCCATCCACAAGAGGAATTATTAGAAATTTTAACCAACACGAAATCCTTGATTGTTACAATACTTCCCTATCAAGACCCTATACTTCCCTATCAAGACCCTAGACAACATCGAATCGGGATTTGATAATAGTCTCCATGCTTGTTTTGCAAGCAATGCGTGATTAAAGCATAGCAAATCCCTAAACCCCAAACCTCCCCACCCCTTAGGAAGACACATGAATTGTCTCTGCTTCCAACATATTTAATTATAATAGTAGATGATCATGTATTGTCAAAATACTTAATAAAAAATTTAAGACTTCATTTAAGGAGATTAAATCAAATAAATAATATTTTTTAGAACATTTATGATTACAGTGAAAATGGCAATATAACGAAGATTAAAGTTCAAAACAAAAATCTGTGGACTTTTATTGAAAAGCGCTTCTAGTCTTCCGTGTACATAAATATAACCATAATGTCCTATAACTTATAAATTTAAAAAAAAAAACAATGATAATATAGGGTAAGTTTGCTTGTATATATCATGTTAACAACAATGGTACAATTGGTTAAATTTAGATACTACTTATATAGGTTTAATGAGCCTTGCTTTTATGAATTTTGTTAATATGAATTCTTAAGGTACACATTAAAAAATTAAAAAATATTATATATTCTACATAAAAGTGAGTATAATTAATGATATACAATATTTTCAAGTACAAGTAATAATGTAAACACACTTTAAACCACATTACAAATCACATCCTAACAACATATGAAATTTTTATTAAATTTCTACACCATGCTAGGAGCTCACCATATTATACTTAGTGATTTTTTTTATTTTTTTGTATGATTTGGATAATGTTTTTAGACTTATTTCATTACTATTCAAATTTAATCACACAAGATTATTGTCATTTTAAGAACCTTTTCAATGACAAACAATTTTTAATTCCAAGATCAATGGATTCACCTAGTTGATAAGGTGATCCATTATTACGCGTGATGTATCTGAATTTGAAATTTACTATAGCATATAAAAAAAATTTGAGACTAAATTTTTTTCATTTCTAAAAGTGAAAATTTTGTTTTCAAAAAATATTAGAAGATTAATTCCAGTCATCATGTGAATCGTCATGAAAATGTCATCCTGAAAAGTTTTTAAAAAAAAGTCCAAAAACATTTTAAAAAAATGTCGTTAATAAATGGAATTTCAAAGATAAAATAGTTTTATAAAAAAAGGCTTTTTTGTCCTAAAAAGATAGTAATTTTGTAGTAAAATAACAACAATGACATTTGATAACTAACATATTTCGTTCTTATAAAAAAAAAGGCTTAAAAAGGCTTTATCGTCACCCATTATATGGAAAGAAACAAACATCATAAAGAATATCAAACTCATTTCCATACAAATTAAACTTACAATCTCACATCACAAAATGATATTACACAACCAATAAACTAAAAGTACTAATTCTCATATTCCTCTTTTACTGATGGTAATATATATGGGTAAATTACTAAGTATGAAGAAAATGGATAATTACCAACTACTTCCATTTAGTAGACTTAAAATTCTTATTGACATTTTGAATGCATCAATAGGTCTTACAAATTCTTTTACCTTCTCTTCTCTTTTCTTATTCTTCTTCTTTTCTCTCTCGCTCTCTCTCTCTCCCTCTCTCTCTACCATTTTTTCGAAAGCTTCACACCACCATTGTCTACCACTACCGCCGCCACCGCCATCCACTTGCCACCACTACCACCGTTGTCACCATCTAGCCAAATTTATCAATCTCTTTTGTTCTTCGTGTATGTGGAAAATGGTGGTGGATTCTTATAAGTGAGTGAATGAATATGAACAAGGATGGTGTATATTAATAAATAAATTTACAATGATAAGTTTATCATTTAGGACTTATAGGTAAATAAGTATGATCAATAGGATCAGTTGTAAGTGCCCCTAAAGAAAATACAATTAGTTCCACACTTTTGACATGGTTGTAACCTTTCTCAAAGTTTTAATTCATATAATACTTAGGCCATTTTTTATTAGTAATTCGTTAGTCGTATGAATGAAAAAGGGATGTTGTCATCTTTTTCCTATTAAAATGTATATTTATTTTTGTTTATTTCAGTATCTATCCATCATTGAAATTAGTTTTGATCACTTTAACTATTCTAAAAGAGAGATTAGTATAATTATGTTAACAACATAATATAAACTATATTTTCTCAAAATCTTAAGAGAGATGAGCATTAAAAATAAAAACGAAATAAGGGTGACGATAATTTTTTATTAATAGCTAGAAAAATGATTACTCCACACAATTTCTGCCCCCAAATGATATGATAAGCAAAATTTGAAAAGTTGACCGACACTCCAATATTTTTTCAAGACTCTCCTTATATGCATTTTTGCCACCTCATTTGGGGATTGTAGGAGAGAGAAATTGTGTGGATGAAATATTGTTGAATTTACAATAGATATATATATATAACAATTTTAGTAGTTGTAACAAGAATCAAACACAGTAGAAAACATGTGTAAATAATTGATTATTATTATTTATTAAAACGGTGGATACTTACAGGTTATGGCGTTTAATCAACTTTCAATGGGTTTAACGAGCTTCAATGGTGATGATAATCTAGAAAATAGAAGAAAATCATATTAAAATGGTTTCGAACGACTAGAAATCACTCTAGTTTGCTCTGATGTGGCTATGAAATAGTGAAGAACAGTAAAAAGTCGAAGAGATACAAGAATATGTATATATAAGGGTTTGAAATTTGAATGGATGGAGGCCAAAAAGGCCCCATCATTTCATAATTGGGAATGGTGCAAGATAGCTGGTGCAAACATACATGGAGTCCATGAAGCGTCAGATAAAGGGAAAAGAAGTGGCGACAGGAGAAGGGCGCAAAAGCAGGACGCCTCCTCGCCGCTCGGAAGATCGTAGTAGACATACCACGCCATCCCAAGCAGAGAGTAAAAGCCTCAGGACAGGCGACACTCAATCTAGAACCTCCAGAACTCGTCACTCCAGGACTGAGAGGACGAGATCTGAGAGGTCGTACATTGAAGGAAGCACCTATTGGCCTTCACATACGCACCAAACAAGATCCAGACAGACGGAGTTGCCCAGATCATCCGACTTACGCACCGTGCTCGAAGAGAAGGCACGATGGAAGGAGGACGCCAGGGCACGCGATCCACACAGAGTTTCTACCTTACAGCGGTTGGCCCCTCGATCGCATGGAAGCGTCGAGGTTGGAATGCCAATACCGCGCCCTGCCTACGAACCGACGGACAAAGCATTAGCGAGGCTGCAGACTTCGTCGTTTGTTCCGGCAATTGAGAATGCGCCCTTACCTTCAGGCTTCCTTCAGCCCAAATTCACCACATATGAAGGAAAAACGGACCCCTATTTGCACCTAAGCCACTTTCGCCAGGTCATGGCTGTATATCGGTGAAACGAAGCTTTGATGTGCATTCTCTTTCCATCTAGCCTTGGCGACCTAGGGTTGACTTGGTTCGAAAAACTTCCTGAAGGCAGCATAGCCTCCTGGGCGCAATTGGCGGAAGCGTTTGTAACCAGGTTCAGAACATACACTAAAACCCCGGTGGAGATCGACCAACTACTCTCCATCGACATGGGCGACAAGGAGACCTTAAGATCCTACAATAGTCGCTACTGGGAGACCTTCAACCAGATTGGGGACTGCCCCACCAATCTCGCCATTGCACAGTACAAAAGAGGCCTTCCAGTCGGCAACAGACTAAGGGACTCAATCACTATGACACCGCCCCTCACCATGGAAGCCTTGATAGAGAGAGTGCATCAGCACATCAGGGTGGAGGAGGACGGCACACATGCCAAAGCAAAATCTGGCACGACCACAGTACCAGAAAAGAAGGCCTCAGCAAAGGTTAACGCGGTAGATCGTCCGAACAAAAACGGACGTGGCAGGCGAGACAATGAAGAGGACCAGGATAAAAGATGGTTGAGAGTCCGCACTGCCATAACCACGGTCTTCAAAAAACCGATCTACCGAATTCTAAGTGAAATAAGAGACGAACCTTTCGTCAGATGGCCTGCCAAGCTGGGAGAGGCCCAGAAGGACTACGACGAGAGGTCGCGGTGCACCTTCCACAAAGAAAAGGAGCACTGCACTGAGAATTGCACGCCATTGCGACAACACTTGGAGGAGTTGGTGGCAGCAGGTCACCTGGATAAATACATTGAAGGAGGGGCGCAACCAGCCCCCCAGGACCATAATAACCCCAACGGAATGCCAATCGACGCCGCACCTCAAGGCGTGATCAATGTGATACATGGGGTCTTTGAACCTGAGCGTGTATGCGAGCTCAGAGGATCAATCAAAAAGACTGAGCATTTAAGAGAGGTACTAAGTGCCTAACCTGCCATCAAGAAGGGAAAGACAGAGGCTACGAACGTCATGTCCTTTTCGGATAAAGACTTGGCAAGGATATATTGCCCTCACAATGATGCCTTGGTTGTCACCCTCCGAGTCAAGGATTTTGACGTCAAGCGGATTTTGATAGACCAAGGCAGTTCATGTGAAATAATGTATTACAAAACATTCAAACAGTTGAAGTTACAAGACAAAGACTTGGCACCTGCCGTATCTCCCCTGATTGGATTCAACTCCATGCCAGAATGGCCCGTCGGCAAAATAATCCTCCCAGTCAAGGCAGGAAGCGTGACGAAACAAGTGGAGTTCTGGGTATTAAAAGTCCCCTCCACCTATAACATCATCTTAGGCAGAACATGGCTGCATGCCATGCGATCGGTGGCATCATCCTACCACCAAGTAATGCGGTTCCCCAACGACACCGGTATAATTGAAGAGGTCTATGGAGATCAGATTATGTCCAAGCAATGCTTTGTCACGGTGAATGGCAGCCGCGCTGCCAAAGGATACGTTCATTCGGTGGAGGAACCGGAGAGCAATGAACTATTCGCAGATGTCGGCAAATCGGCTAATCAAAAAGCAGTGGAAGACTTGGTAGAGGTGAGAATAGATGAAAAGAACCCGGATAAGTTCTTTTTGCTCGGTTCGTCGTTGTCCAGCATTGAGAGGTTAGAGGTCTTGGAATTTTTGACCTCGAACATCGAAGTGTTCGCCTGGACTCCATACGACATGCCAGGCATTGATCCAAACTTCATTTGTCACCAACTCAATGTCCACCCATCCGCCAGACCAATCATTCAACGAACTCGCAGATCGGCACTCCACCACGCCGAGATAGTGGCGGAAGAAGTAAGAAACTTGCTGGAAGCAGGGGCAATCAGAGAAGTGCACTACCCAAGATGGATCTCCAACACAGTCGTAGTCCCCAAAAAGAATGGCAAGTGGCGTGTCTGCGTCGACTACAAAATAGTCAACAGAGCATGCCCAAAAGACAGCTTTCCTCTGCCACGGATAGATCAACTGGTAGACCTAACGGCGGGCCACAACTAACTGAGCTTTCTGGATGCATACAGAGGCTACCATCAAATCGTCATGCATGAACCAGACCAGGAGGTCACGTCCTTTACAACTCCAAGAGGACTATACTGTTACAAGGTCATGCCCTTTGGCTTAAAAAACGCAGGGGCGACATTCCAACGAATGGTCACCAAGATGTTTGAACCATTGTTAGGCAGAACAATGGAGGCTTACATCGACGATATGGTGGTCAAGAGCAAAGATGAGAATGACCATCTTAAGGACCTAGGTGAGATGTTTGAGATCCTGAAGAAGTACAAGTTACGCCTCAACGCGTCGAAGTGTTCATTCGGAGTAGGATCTGGCAAATTCCTAGGCTTCTTGGTGACCAACCGAGGTATCGAAGTAGACCCCTCCCAAATCAAAGCAATCCAGGAGTTGGAGAGACCAAACTCAGTAAAAGAAGTGCAGCATCTCACCGGCATGGCAGCTGCACTCAATCGGTTCATAAGCAGGTCGTCAGACAGACTACGACCATTCTTCCATGCTCTAAAGACCAAGTTTGAATGGGACGACGAATGCGACCGAGCTCTGGAAAGCTTGAAGGAATACATGTCTTCTCCACCACTACTTGTAACCCCAATTCCTGGAGAAGAACTCTTTTTGTACCTGGCAGTCTCACAGCACGCAATTAGCGCAGTATTGGTCCGTGCAGAAGGAACCCAACATCTACCCATCTATTATGTCAGCAAGACATTACTGGGTGCCGAAACAAAGTACTTGCCACTGGAAAAACTGGCCCTAGCCTTGATGATGGCCTCAAGAAAGTTGTCGCACTACTTTCATGCCCACACCATAGTTGTCCTCACAGCCTTTCCATTGAAAGCTCTCTTTGAAAGGGCTAACTTCTCTGGGCGAGTCTTAAAGTGGGCAGTAGAGTTAGGGCAATACAACATCAAGTTCCAGCCCAGAACTGCAATAAAGGCACAAGCTTTGGCAGACTTCGTCGTAGAATTCACCCCAGGAAGTCACCATACCTGCCCAGTCGACCTGACTGAAACAACCGAACTAGGGATGGAAGTTGACGTCGGAATAACGTAACCCCTAGTACTAGTCACTCAGTCAGGTCCCAATGCAGACCGGAGTAAAGTAAGGAAGGAAGAAGCGAACCATGCTACACCAAGTCAAGACTCACCAACAAATCAAGACTTGGTATAACCAGATAGCGAAGGGCAAATAGTAGGCATGAACCATGAAGAAGGAGACACCAGCAACGTGGAAGACCCCAAGGCATCATCTGATCCCTCCACTTGCTGGAAGTTGTTCGTCGGGGAGATGTAGAAGCTCTTTGTGGATGGAACATCCAACCGACATGGAGTAGGACTCGGCATAGTCCTCATCTCTCCAGACGGCCTAGTAATGGAGCAGACAGTCAACCTTGGCTTCCCAGCATCAAACAACGAAGCGGAGTATGAAGCGCTTTTGGCAGGTCTCAAATCAGCATTCTACATGAAGGCCACCGAACCAATGGTTTACAGCGACTCACAGCTGGTGGTAAACCAAATTTCAGGCGACTATGAGGCAAAGGATGACAGAATGGCTAAGTATCAAGAGCTGGTCAGAACAGAGATCAAGAAGTTTGAAGTGGTGAGGATAGAACAGATCGGCAGAGAGGAAAACAGCAGAGCAGACGAACTAGCAGGCTTCGCCTCAATGGCAGATACCTCCATCCCTCATCCACTATTGATCGACTACCTGCCTAGACCAAGCATTGAAGATCCAGAGGCAGAAGAGGTATGTTGCGCCGATCTAGGCCCTTCTTGGATGGATCTCATCATATTGTTTCTAAAGGATGGCACCCTACCAGAAGAGAAGAAAGAGGCCAACAGAATAAAAGCAAAGTCGCTGCGATTTTGGCTCTCCCCATCCTTGGCATTGTACAAAAAATCATTCTCAGGACCTTACCTAAAGTGTGTCCACCCCAGCAAAGTGGAAGTATTCTTGTTCGAAATACACGAAGGCGTATGCGGAAGCCATCAAGGGAGAAGATCACTAGCATACAGGGCAATTTCACAAGGATATTGGTGGCCATACATGCAAGTGGATTCAGAAAAATATGTCAAAAAGTGCGAAAAGTGTCAAAAGTTTGGACACCAAATACACCAACCTGCCAGAACTTCTACCTCTCACTAGCCCATGGCCCTTCGCAATGTGGGGCTTAGACATAGTGGGACCACTTCCCAGCAGCACCAGGCAACCAGGAAGTTCTTCCTTGCAGCAACAGACTACTTCACAAAGTGGGTGGAAGCAGAAGCCCTGGCATCAATCAAGGAGAAAGACATAAAAAAATTTGTCTGGCAGAATATCATCACTTGATTTGGCATACCCAAGGCATTAATATCAGACAACGACACTCAGTTCGACGGCAGAATTTTCAGAAGCTTTTGTGAAGAGTACAAGATAGAGTTCTACAATTCTACACCGGCATATCCCCAAGCAAATGGTCAGGCGGAGGCATCAAACAAGGTAGTCTTGGATGGATTGAAGAAAAGGTTAGAGAAAGCCAAAGGCAAGTGGGCAGAAGAGCTCCCTCATGTTTTATGGGCTTACCGCACCACGCCTCGACGATCAACAGGAGAAACACCATTCTCCTTAGCCTATGGCATGGAGGCAGTAATACCACTGGAAGTTGGCCTCCCCACAATTCGAAGCGGAAACTTTGATCCAGACTTAAACGGCGAAGCCATAGCATTGGAACTCGACCCTTGCGGAAGAAAGAAGAGACAGAGCATTGGTCCACATCGCCTCCTACCAACAAGAACTGTCCAGAAAGTATAACAAAACTGTGCATCCAAGGCAATTCAGGATCGGAGATTGGGTGCTGCGCAAAGTGATGGGGAACACCTTGGTTCCGGGAGATGGCAAGCTAGGACCTAATTGGGAAGGGACCTTACAAAGTGGTCGGATTAGCAGGCAAAGGGGCATACCACTTAGAAGATGAGGACGGCAAAGCGATTCCCAGGCCATGGAACACTGCCAATCTCAAGTTATTTTATTTTTAGCTTTTTTTCTTTTAAATATATGTAATTTTTTCCTTTCTCAATAAAACAAGTCAATTCTTTTCAGCATGGTTGTTTTTCTGTAAAAGATAGTTTTAGTGGGTTAGGAACATTGTAAGCATTTCATTCTAGGTTGGCTGGGAAAAACTAACTTAGAGGTTGGCTGGATTAAACCAACACCCCTCCTAAGCTCAGGATAAGGATCCAGGCTGCAGGACGTTTGGTCGGAATAACCAAACACTTTATTCTAAGTTGGCTGGAAAAACCAACTTAGTGGTTGACTGGATTAAACCAACTCTTTGTACTCTTCAGCCGAAGTAAGGGTATGGTTGAAGAGTGGTTGGCTGGATTAAACCAACTCTTGTTACTCTTCAGCCGAAGTAAGGGTATGGCTGAAGAGTGGTTGGCTGAATTAAACCAACTCTTGTTACTCTTCAGCCGAAGTAAGGATATGGCTGAAGAGTGGTTGGCTGGATTAAACCAACTCTTGTTACTCTTCAGCCGAAGCAAGGGTATGGCTGAAGAGTGGTTGGCTGAATTAAACCAACTCTTGTTACTCTTCAGCCGAAGTAAGGGTATGACTGAAGAGTGTTTGGCTGGATTAAACCAACTCTTGTCACTCTTCAGCCAAAGTAAGTATGTCGGCTGAAGAGTGGTTGGCTGGATTAAACCAACTCCTAGTACTCTTCAGCCGAAATAAGTATATCGGCTAAAAGAGTGGTTGGCTAGTAAGCTTACTCATATTGCCTAAAAATATTTCAAATTACAGTTAGCAAGCATTCAAACCGAGATCACAGTCGAGCAAACAAGCTCATTGTAAAATTCATTACAAGAGCAAGCATGCAAATCAAAAAACCGGAATAAGAGTTGATCGCAAAAGAAGATTTTCATTGAAATAAAAAACAGGTACACAGGAGGGGCCGTAGCCCGGTTACAAGTCCAAGAAAGAAAAAATTACAGAATCAATTAAAAAGATCATCGAGATTGGCTTCAATATCAACACTGACTCTGGTTTCAGAGGTTCGAGCAGTCTCGGTTGGAAGCTCGGTCTCTGTTGAAAGCACATTTTCGGTCGTCAAGTTTTCGACCACTGGCTCCAACCGACCTAACTGATCATTGGCAGGCACGTTGACAACCGGAGTCTCAGTTTGCTCATCTTCTTCTTCATCGTCAGACGCTTCAAGAAATTGTTTCTGGAGGTCGGCAGCATACTCCGCCAGTAAGGCCGGAATGAAATATTGTGGAGCATTGTAGACCTCGGTGTCAGGCCCACAACCGAGCTGCTCCAGAGCACCCCTCCAGCCGCATTTGAAGAACAAGTCCTTCGCAGCTTCACACTGCTGGATGTATGCAGCCTCGCCATCCTTGAAACCCTTTAGCTCGGCGTCCTCAGCCTTCTTCTTCAGAACTGATATCTCGGCGTCTTTAGCGCCTTCAAGCTGTGCCATCTCCCACAAGTATTTATCTTTCACTTCAGTAACAGCTCGCTGTTTATCACTGTCAGCCGAGGCAACTAGTCCGGTTAGACAAGTTACCTCGGCCTCCAGCTCGGCCGTCCTTTGTTGAGATCGTGTTAGTTCGGCAGTCTTGGCTTCGGTTTCCGCCATTGCCTGCCTCGTTGTTTTCCGGAGCTCCAGCACTTTCCTATGTGCAACGTTGTTCTTCTGAATGGCCTGCAAAAGAGTAGTAAATCTCTTTAGCTGGACTGACAGTTGGGAAAAGTTAAACAAAGAAAATAGAGAGCCACTTACCAGGATCATTGATTTTGTTGATGACCGGATGGCCTTCAACTCGGTGTTTAGTTGCTTGTTGTGGTGTTCCATGTCTTTTGGAAGGCAAACACTCTTGGCTAGATTGAAAGCCATCAAGTGATCCTTCTCAGCAACAACCGAGTTAGCTTCCTGGATATCTCGGTTTTGAAAGGTGAGAATTGGAGCCTATTTGGAGGAGTCAGCTCGGTCAGGTTGCTCCGGTTGAAAGCTGGGTTGAGGGCTCGGTGGAAAAATGGGCTCATCCTCGTCAACAAGGCGTTGCTCGGTTTGGCTAGTCCGGGCACGCTTGTGCGCCCGAGATATCGAGGGCTGTTGAGAGGGAAGAGCCACCACGGTTTCTTGGGTCTGACTTTGTGGCGGTACTTCGGGTCTGTTAGTTTCGGTTAGAAGTGCCCTTACTCTGCTCCTTTTTGCCATTTCTTGTTCGGCAGTCAAAGGGACGAGGTTGGGTTCGGTTCTGGTGCGTCTTCAAGAAGGAAATCAGTCACTCTGGCTTTTCGGCGACCGCTATATCTGTAGGTCGGCTCAACATTTAACAGCTTAGCCCAACTCCGTTCTTTATATCGAAGTGCGGCGCGGAGAGTTTCAAGGTTGGGGTAGCTGTACAATGATTGAAGGTGGGCTGAATCTGCAAAAAGAAGACAAACCGTTAGATCGACTTAGAATTGGAAGCTGAGGTAAAAGACAAAGAATAAAAGGAAACCGAACTAAGTTATATCGGGGGATTCCTTTTTTCCAGTTTATACTTCGGCCAGGAATCTGGCCTTGATGATCTTCAAAGTTCCCAGACACCTAGAAAAAATCGTCATCGTTTAAGTCTTTATCCGGTGTATCTTTTATTATCTTCTCTCGGTGACGGCGTATTCTTAAATAGTAGACCTACCCATCTTCTTTTGATCCTAAGGAATATTGGTGGAATATTTCGGCTAGACCGAGGTTGAGACCGGCTTGGCGGTTTAGTTCGGCTATTCCAATTATTATACGGTATGAATTGGTGGATAGTTGGGTTAGGCATATTCTGGTTTGTCTAAGGAATTCACAAATCAAGGGTTGGACTGGAAATCTTAGTCCGGTCTCTATTATTGAAAGAAGGGTAAAGGGCACAAAACCTTCATTCCCCCATGGTGTGACCCCTTTTTTGGCTAGGGTAAGGTGGACATCGTCAGGAATGTTGTAGTCCCTTACGAAAATTCGGCTAGAACACCTGGTGTCTCTACTAAGAATCTATACTTCCCCCATTTTATTTTATAAGTTATAGATAAGTTAGTTCGGTCGGAAAATTGTGCTCAGTAGCTCGGTTGAGCGCACAGAGGAGTGCCTGGGCAACCTAAGTCTGCAAAGTGGAAAACAAAGGGGTTAAGCACAGATCATTGGATCGTGCTACAGATAAAAACAAGATAAAAGAAGCTTTACTTCGGCTTGAGGGATGCTACAGCTTCTATATCGATTTCAACAAGATGCTAGGTAGCTCGGATTGAGCAAGGAGTTGGTTATCTCGGTTCGGACTACGGGTTTGGTTGCTTCGGTTGAGTCTTTAGGGGCAGCTTTCTGAGTTCGGTTTTGAAACTAAGAAAGCTGGTTTAGCCCTGAAGACTCAGCTCGGTTGAAGGCCAAGGTTTCTAGTATGCGAAGTTCAAACCTTAGTTCGGTGAGTTTATCTCGGCTAAAGTCAATCAGAAGATGGTGAGTTGCTGAAACTATTGATATATTCACGAGTTCTAGTTCGGTTATATCTTAATAAGATCTACATATAACACAAACAGTATCCTAGTTCGGTTGGGGCATGTCTATAGATCAAAATAGCGTTCTACAGATTACTTCTTGAATTCAAGTGTTCTATAGTTGAGTTTTTTCCAGAAAAATGTTTTGCAAAAACACGCGAAACAAACTACATTGGATTGAACAAAAGCAAAAATAAGAGAAGGGAAACAGATTCAGGATGCTTACTTGGTAGAAAGGAAGAGCTGGAGATGAAAGCAAGGCAGTGGAGAACACGAGTTCTTCAGGTTGCAGAACGAAGAACAAGAAAAACACAGAGCTCAGGAAGAGAGAGAGAAAAGACTGAGTAGTAAGGTGAGTGATTTTTGAAAGATGAAAGGGTTTTTGTTTATTGTGAAAGAGACGGAGGCGGGAACTGTTCAAATTTTTCGGGAGTACGGGGGGCGGCGTGACAACTGTGAAGGACCAATCAGAGCCTGCCACGTGTCACTGGAAAGGGAAACGGTTCAGTTTCTGTGATTGAAGCGATGTTTTGACCGAATAAGGATAGCTCGGCTTAAATATGGCTCGGCTTTAAAGGCTTCAGAGTATTAGCTCGGCTGAAAAGGCTAAAGGGTTATTTTAGCTCGGCTGGAAAAGCTAAAACTTTAGCCCGGTTTATAGACAGGTAATCCCCATCATGCTACGCAGACGGAATTAAGGGGCAATTGAGAGGGTAATTTATGTAAAAATTGGGCCGAGCTGGATAATAGGCCGTTTTGGGCCGCTATGCGAAGTGTTGACTAGATTGGCCATGAAGTTACTCCGGTCTTGGAAGGGCCTTTGAAGTTAGTCCGGTCCGAAAGCCGTATTGGTTGGTCCGGTCACATAAATGCCTTACTTTCAGTCCGGTTCCGAAGAGTACTACGGATGGGTCGGTCCGCTAGAGTTAATTCGGTCGTAGTGTATGGAACCGAGGTATGTTGAGCCCTCTTAAGAACTTGGTCCTAGGGTTAGTTCGGCACAACTCTCTTATGGATAGTTCGGTCTTAGCATGTGAAAGCCGAGGTAAGAGAGAAGAAAGTAATAACCGAACTAACAGTTAGATCGGTCACTCCAGCTAGTCCAGTATGGTCATGGTTACTTCGGTCGTATGGTAGTCCGGCCGTATTAGAACCATCTCACTTGGTTTAAGCAGTAAGGGGGGTGTTGGAGGATAAGCATTATCCTTCAGGAGGATGAATCCTAGGAGGACTCTGCATGGAGAAGTAAGAGTCCTACTAGGATTGTACTACACGGAACCTATAAAAGCTCACAAACATCACCTATGGAGAGGTAACGCAATTTTGATTCCCGAATATACAGAGCTTTTGTCTATTTGTCTAGTTTGCTGACTTAGGCATCGGAGAGGTTTCTGGCACACACCCGCCGGCTAGCTCATGTTTGTATTTTCAGGTAGTAGAACAACATCGTACGGAGGAGTGCAGACTTGATCAACAGGATTATACGAGAAGGTTTATTTCTTTCCCCGTACAGAACCAATGAAAAGTGAGCCACGTGTCCCTGATGTGACGCGTTTCAAAAAAGTTGGTAGCTGAGCAGACTGTATGGCAGTAAAGAATTGACCCGTGCAGGCCTTGGAAAAAGTCATGCTAGCCCAGGTGAAGTATCTTTTGCTCATATTCAAAAACAAGGTAATCCTAGTCATGATTGGAGTAGCAAACGAGATTAAGTGCCGTTTTGGCAACAACAACAAAAAGCTGCGGTTTTACCAATCATCAAAAATGCCAAACCAAATTAAAACGCTGGAGATCCCATTTGGGAAGACCCAAAAAAGCAACTCAGCCATTTACCAAACTACCCTCTGGAACATTATAATTAATTAATTGTAAATTGTAAATTTAATTAAAAAGTAAGGATATTTTGGTCATTTTAGAGTGATTGTGACACTTTTAAAAAATATTAAATCAAAAATCAAAAAAGCTAGCTTTTTACTAACTTTCCAAATCACTTCCAAAAAAGCCAAAAAGCTTGGTAAAAAGCCAAAAGTCAGCTTTTTACCAACTTCCCAAAACACCCCTAAGAGAGAATTGAGAGGAAGATTTTCACTGGACTAGTGGCACTACAAGAAATTAGTGATTTAGAGACTAATATCTAGAGATAAATTGAATTTTCTCTAAAAGCCATCATTTAAGGACAAAAATAAATTTTAAGAGAAATTATACAAATACACCATATTCCTTTATGATAGGCCAAAAAAAAATTATTTAAAGGCTTTTAGGGACCAAAAAAATTGACACTCATGTTCATTTGAGCACTTGACCCGCGTATGTGAGGTAGGTAAAAGCTGGAGACCAATTTATTTGGTTGCTAAAGGTCGTCAAACACGTGCTAAAATTCTAAGTGCGAGCCTAGCCTATTTACTCAGCTAGGACTCAATCAATCTCAACTATTTCCACTGTCTAGGGACTCAATTGATCTTCAGCTTCAATCCGATTCGATCTTTGTGCCACCTCATATCAGAATCGATCTTCACCTTATATCAGAATCGATCTTCAGCTTTCATCTTTCAGAATCGATCTTCATCTTTCATCCTTCAGAATCAATCTTCAACTTTCATCTTTTAGAATCAATCTTTGGCTCCAACACAGACTGGAGTTCTTTGGCTTTAATCCGAAGGTAAATTGATATGATTTTTTTGCAGATATATATAAGTTTGAGTAAATCGATTTGGTTTCTAACAAAAATCGTAGTAATTTGGATTCATAGTGATTTGGTGTGTTTTCAATCTCTTTCTCTCTCTACATAGACACAGCATATATACATGTACATATCTATATATATATTACTCCTTTGTATTAATTCAAATTGCTTGAATTCGAAATCCTCTACTACTATTGCTTGAGTTTTTTATGGTAGTTGTACGGGAAAGAAATATTCTTCTCGTATAATCCTGTTGATCAAGTCTGCGCTCCTCCAAATGTCATCGCTTTACTCCCTGAAAACACAAACGTGAGCTAGCCGGCGGGTGTGTGTCGGATACCTCTCCGATGCCTAAATTAGCAAAATAGACAGATAGACAAAAGCTCTGTGTATTCGGGAATCAAAGTTGTGTTAACCTCTCCATAGGTGATGTTATGAGCTTTTATAGGTTCTGCGTGGCACAATCCTAGTAGGACTCTTACTCCTCCATGTAGAGTCCTCCTAGGAATCACATTCCTGAAAGATAATGCTTATCCTTCAACACCCTCCTCACTGCTTAAACCAAGTGAGATGGTTCTACCACGGTTAGATGTTAATACGACCGAGATAACATGGCCATGCTAAAGCCGCAGACTAGACTGAGCTCCAACTAGCTCAGTTCTTCCTTTCACTGTGTGTAGCTCGGTTTGACATATTCCAACTGGGTTGTCTGAGACCGCACTAACCACAACGAGCTTGGACCGAGCTAACCAATAGCAAGGTTTTGAGGAAAGCTCAACATACTTCGGCTCAATATGGTATGACCGAGCTAACTGTTACCGCTCTGAGTGTGGTGACCGAGCTAACTGCAGAGCTCTCTTGGACCGGGCTAACTTCTAGGCCCTTTTACTCGGCCTCTCTTACTATGGCCCACAGATCGGCCTATTTACCCAGCTCGGCCCAATTTACTTATAAATTACCCTCTCAATTGCCCCTTAATCCCATCTGCGCAGCATGATATGGATTATCTTTTTCCAGCCGAGCTAAAAAACTTTTGCCTTTCAACCGAGCTAGTATGCCGCCAGGCTACCGATTGGTACGGTTACAAAACGTCTCTTCAGTTGTATTGAAATTGAATCGCTTCCCATTCCGAGGATACGTGGCGAGCTGTCATTCGCCTGGCATAGCTGTCACGCCGTCTTCGTATTTCACAAAATTTGAACAGTCCCGCCATTTTGTTTCCCTTTTCATAAAACAAACCCTTATGCTTCGAACCATTTCACCTGCACTATTCATTTTCTCTCTTGCTTGAACCTCAATTTCTGCGACCTTTGTACCTGTGAAGCTTGCATTTTCAACACCATTTTCGTGGTTTTAGATCTGCATCCTTCCTTCAAACTGTAAGTACCTCAATCCCATTCCCTTTTTGTTTGTCTTGTTTCTGAAATATATAGCACAATACTCGTATGCTTTTCACAACGCCTATAGCATTTTTGTTTCCATTTTGGGTCTTCTGAAAAAGTAACCTTGCAATATAGCCACTATATGCATGAACAATCTAAACAAGTTTCCCTTTGATCCAAAATCATACTCCAACCAAACTAGGATGTTGTTTGTACTATGTACGGCCCTGGCCGAACTAAGTAACCAAACTAAAACTTTACGCCGTACTTGTAGTTTCAATAAGTCTTAGTACCCTTTACTTATCTTAGCCGAGCTAGCAAACCGCACTAGGTTTGCGCAATGCCGCACTAGAGAGCCTTCATCACTGATCGAACTACAACCCGGGGCTAAACCAGCTCTCTTAGTCAAAACCGAACTAAGAATGCTGCCCCAAATGCTCAACCGGGCTAAAGACAATTGCTCAAACCGAGCTAAAAATGGATAGTACCCCACGCAGTCGAGCTAGGACTTCATTTATCTTGCCTTTGTTTCTTTTAGCACGGTCCAACGATCTGTGCTTAACACCTTTCTTTTTCACCTTGGAGACTCTGACTAGGTTGCCCAGGCACTCTTTTGAGCACTCAACCGAGCTTCTCAGCGTCATTTACCGATCGAGCTAATACTTAAGCTAATTTATTCATAATTTAATAGAAAAATGGGTAATTATAGGTTTTTAGTAAACTCACCAGGGGCCATGGCCGAGTTCCGAAGGGACTACCATATCCATGATGATGTCCATCTTACCTTGGCCGAACTAGATACCACACCTTGGGGAAACCCTGGCTTCGTTCCTTTCACCCTCCTTTCTATTGTAGAAACCGGCCTAAGATTCCCCGTACAACCCCTTCTTTGTAAATTCCTCAGACAAACAAACATTTGCCCTACCCAACTTTCCACCAATTCTTACCGCATAATAAACGGCATTGCTGAGCTAAACCGCCGGGCTGGCCTTAATCTCGGTCTAGCCGAGCTCTTCCACCAATACTCCATAGGATTGGCTGAAGATGGCTGGATTTACTATTTAAGAATAAGACGCCGTCGTGAAAAGATAATAAAAAATACCCCGGATAAAGATGTGAATGATGACGATTTCTTCTGGGTATCTGGGAACTTTGAGGACCAATAAGCCCAGATCCCGGGCGACAGAATAAACTGGAACAACGGTGTAGCTGGTACGATTATCTCGGCTCAATTCCATGATTTTCTTTACTTCGATTTTCTTATCTTGAACCGTACTAACTGTTGTCTTCCTTCATGCAGATTTGGACTTTCTCAAGTCCTAATACAGCTACCCCAACTTGAATGTACTTCGCGCCGCGCTGCGATATCCAAATAGAAGTTGGACCGAGCTACTGAATTTTGAGCCGACCTACCGATACGGCAGCAGACGAAAGACTAAGGTAACTGACTTTTTGTTGGATGCCTCTCCTGAATCGAACCCAACCTTGCCTCAAATCAATCTGATCCCTCTAACCGCTGAGCAAGAAATGGCCAAGAAAATAGCCGTAAAAGCCCTTCTGATAGAGACAAACCAGCCCAAGGTACCACCAGCCGGTCAAACTCAAGAGACCGTGGTAGCCCTGGCATTGTTAATGAAGAAGAGACCATTCTCCCACAATCCACTCCACCAAGCCCACAACCAGAGCGCTCGGACCGAGCTAGCTCCTCCAAGTGGGTGCCAAAGGTCACCTTCAAGAACCGTGCTATCACTAACTCCGATTCAGTGGTCGCGGAAAAGGATCATTTGTTGGCCTTCAATCTGGCCAAGAGCGTCTGCCTTCCAGCTGACATGAATCATCATGATCACCTTACCGAGCTGAAAGCCATTCGCTCGGCTTCAAAGTCAATGGTGTTGGTAAGTTCTCGACGAACTTCTTCAAATTTCAACATCTTTTAGCTCGGTTCCTTCTCAATACTGCCTCCCTTTCCTCGCAGGCCTTAAAGAAGAATCACATTGCCCACAAACGCGTGCTGGAACTTCAAAAAACTACAAGGCAGGCCATGGCAGAGGCCAATGAAAAAACGGCTGAACTAAAAGAATCTTAGCAAAAAGTGGCCGAGCTACAGGCTGAAGTAGCCCGGCTCACTGTCCTAGTCAATTCAGCTGAAGTCGATAAGAAGAAGGCTGCGGCCGTGGTGAAAGATAAATACTTGCGCGAGCTAGCCAAGCTCGAGGGAAAAAAGAACGCCGAGATAACCGAGCTAGAGAAAAAGGTTGAGGACGCGGAAGACCGTGGTTACAAGGAAGGCGAAGCCACGTATATCTTCCAGTGTGAAGCCACCAAGGATCTATTTTTTAAGTGTGGGTGGAAGGCGGCTGTGGAACAGCTCGGTCACAGTCTAGAGACCGAGGTTTTCCTAAACCCTCCACCGTACTTCATACCGAGCTGTATGGCGGAGTATACAGTCGCCATTCAACAAAAATTCCTTCAAGCTGAGGATGATGAAGAAGAAACTGAGCCTAACAATGCCCCGGTCGTCAATGATCCCGTTGTTCAGCCAGCTCGGGTGGAGCCACCGGTAGAAGACTTAACGACCGAACTACCAGCTGAAATCGGGCTCCGAGTTGAACTGGATGCGGATCTTGATGACCTCTTTGCGTAGTCTTGTATTTTATTCTCTTTGCTTTTGGAAAGAAATTGTAACCGGGCTGAGGCGCCACCTTTTGTACTTGATTTGAATTTTTGATGAAATTTTCTTTTGTTCCAACTTTTGTTTCGGTTTAATCTATGCTTATATTTACTTTCCAAATGTAATCTGAATGTAGTGTAACACTTTTTGACCGAGATAACTATCTCGATTTTAACCTTGAAATCTCTGGTCATACCTGCCAACGTCTTCAGCCTAGGTTTTTACCTCGGTTGAAGATCGCAATAACTTGTATTCCAGCCAACCACTCTTCAGCCTTGATCTTTTTCTCGATTGAAGAGTACTACCAAGTGTTGGTTTTTCCAGCCAACCACTCTTCAGCCTTGATCCTTATCTCGGCTGAGGAGTACTAAGTGTTGGTTTTTCTAGCCAACCTCTTTAGCCTAGATCCTTATCTCGGTTGAAGAACAATAAGTGTTGGTTTTTCCAGCCAACCACTCTTCAGTCTTGATCCTTATCTCGGCTGAGGAGCAATAAGTGTTGGTTTTTCCAGCCAACCACTCTTCAGCCTTGATCTTTATCTCGGTTGAAGAGTACTAAGTGTTGGTTTTTCCAGCCAACCACTCTTCAGCCTTGAATTGTATCTCGGTTGAAGAGTACTAAGTGTTGGTTTTTCCAGCCAACCTCTAAGTTGGTTATTCCTGCCAACCTAGAGTAAAGTGTTTGGTTATTCCGACCAAACGTCCTGCAGCTTGGATCCTTATCCTGGGCTTAGGAGGGGTGTTGGTTTTTCTAGCCAACCTCTAAGTTGGTTATTCCTGCCAATCTAGAGTAAAGTGTTTGGTTATTCTGACCAAACGTCCTGCAACCTGGATCCTTATCCTGGGCTTAGGAGGGGTGTTGGTTTTTCCAGCCAACTCCTTCAGCACTGATCCTAATCTTAGCTGAAGAGAGTGCAAAGTTGGTTATTCCGGCCAACTATGCTTTCAGTGCGCCTAACTCACTAAAACAATCTTTTATAGAAGGAAACAACTATACTGAAAAGAAACTACTTATTTTATTGAGAAAGAAAAAATTACAAATACTTGAAAGAAAAGCTAAAAATAAAATAGTTTGAGATTGACAGTGTTCCGTGGCCTGGGAATGGTTTTGCTGTCTTCATCTTCCAAGTGATATGCCACTTTTCCCGCTAATCTAACCACCTTGTAAGGTCCTTCCCAATTAGGCCCTAACTTGCCATCTCCGGGTACCAAGGTGTTTCCCATCACTTTGCGCAGTACCCAATCTCTGATTTTGAATTGTCTCGGATGTGCTGTTTTGTTATACTTTCTGGACAACTCTTGCTGGTACGAGGCAATGTGAACCAGTGCTTTTTCTCTTCTTTCTTCTGCAAGGTCGAGTTCCAATGCTATGGCTTCTCCATTTAAGTCTGGATCAAAATTTTCACTTATAATTGTGGGGAGGCCAACTTCCAGTGGGATTACTGCTTCCATGCCATAGGCTAAGGAAAAAGGTGTTTCGCCAGTAGACCGCTGAGGTGTGGCACAGTAAGCCCATAAAACGTGGGGAAGCTCCTCAGCCCACTTGCCCTTTGTTTTCTCTAACCTTTTCTTCAATCCATCCAAGATGACTTTGTTTGATGCTTCCGCTTGGCCATTTGCTTGGGGGTATGCCGGTGTAGAGTTGTAGAATTCTATCTTGTATTCTTCACAAAAGCCTCTAAAAATTTTGCTGTCGAACTGAGTGCCGTTATCTGATATTAGAGCTTTTGGTATGCCGAACCGAGTGATGATATTCTACCAGATGAACTTTTTCACATCTTTCTCCTTTATTGATGCTAGTGCTTCTGCGTCCACCCATTTTGTGAAGTAGTCTGTTGTTGCAAGAAAGAACTTTCTGTTGCCAGGTGCTGTTGGAAGTGGTCCTACTATGTCCAAGCCCCACATTATGAAGGGCCATGGGCTAGTCAAGGGTAGAAGCTCTCTGGCTGGTTGATGTATTTGGTGTGTGAACTTCTGGCATTTCTCGCACTTCTTGACGTATTTCTCTGAATCTGCTTGCATGTATAGCCACCAATATCCTTGCGAAATGGCTCTGTGAGCTAATGATCTTCCTCTTTGATGGCTTCCGCATACGCCTTCGTGTATCTCGAACAAGAATGCTTCAACTTTGTTGGGGTGGACACACTTTAGGTAAGGTCCTGTGAAGGATTTCTTGTACAAGGCCATTGATGGGGAGAGCCAAAATCGCTGTGACTTTGCTCTTATTTTGTTGGCCTCTTTCTTTTCTTCCGATAAGACGCCGTCTTTTAAGAACATTATAATGGGATCCATCCATGAAGGGCCTAGTTCGGCACAACATACCTCTTCTACTTCGGGTTCTTCAATGCTTGGTCTTGGTAGGTAGTCAATCAGTAACGGATGAGGGATGGATGTATCTGCCATTGAAGCACAGCCTGCTTGCTCGTCCGCTCTGCTGTTTTCTTCCCTGCCGATCTGCTCTATTCTCACTACTTCAAATTTCTTGATCTCTTTTCTGCCTAACTCTTGGTATTTAGCCATCCTGTCATCTTTTGCCTCGTAGTCGCCTGAAATTTGGTTTACCACCAGCTGTGAGTCACTGTAAACCATTAGCTCGGTGGCCTTCATGTAGAATGCTGATTTTAGGCCTGCTAGAAGTGCTTCATACTCTGTTTCGTTGTTTGATGCTGGGAAGCCAAGGTTGACTGCTTGCTCCACTACTAGGCTATCTGGCGAGATGAGGACTATGCCCAGTCCTGCTCCATGCCTGTTGGACACTCCATCCACGAAGAGCTTCCACATCTCTCCAACGAACAGTTTCCAGCAAGTGGAGGGATCGGATGATGTCTTGGGGTCATGAGTGTTGCTGGTGTTTTCTTCATAGTCCATGCTTGCTGTTTGCCCCTCATTATCTGATTGTACCAAGTCTTTATTTGTTGATGAGTCTTTGCTTGGTGTAGCATGGTTTGCTTCTTCCTCCCTTTGCTTACTCTGGTCTGCCTTAAGATCTGACTGGGTATCCTGTACCAGGGGTTGCGCTATTCCGGCGACAATTTCCATCCGCTTGGTTGTATCAGTCAAGTCCACTAGGTAGATGTGATGACTTCCTGGAGTGAATTCTGCCACAAAGTCTGCCAAAACTTGGGCTTTTATCGCGGTTCTGGGTTGAAACTTGATGTCGAACTGTCCCAACTCGACTGCCCACTTCAAGACTCGTCTAGAAAAGTTTCGCCCTCTCAAACAAAGCTTTTAATGGAAAAGCTGTGAGGACGATTATTGTGTGGGCGTGGAAGTAATGCGACAATTTCCTTGATGCCATCATCAAGGCTAAGGCTAATTTTTCCAACGGTGAGTACCTGGTTTCCGTGCCCAGCAATGTCTTGCTGACATAAAAGATGGGCAGGTGTTGGATTCCTTCCGCTCTGACCAACACCGCGCTGACTGCGTGTTGTGAAACTGCCAGGTACAAAAGGAGCTCCTCTCCAGGTATTGGGGTTACTAGCAACGGGGGAGAAGACATGTATTCTTTTAAGCTTTCTAGGGCACGGTCGCATTCTTCATCCCACTCAAACTTGGCCTTTAATGCTTGGAAAAATGGTCGACATCTGTCTGACGACCGACTTATAAACCGGTTGAGCGCAGCTGCCATGCCGGTGAGATGCTGCACTTCTTTTACTGAGTTGGGCCTCTTTAGATCTTGGATTGCTTTGATCTGAGAGGGGTCTGCTTCTATACCTCGGTTGGTCACCAGGAAGCCTAGGAATTTGCCAGATCCTACGCCGAACGCACACTTGGATGCATTAAGGCGTAGCTTGTGCTTCTTAAGGATCTGAAACATCTCGCCTAGGTCCCTGAGATGGTCATTCTTATCCTTGCTCTTGACCACCATGTCGTCGATGTAGGCTTCCATTGTTTTGCCTAACAATGGTTCGAACATCTTGGTGACCATCCGTTGGAATGTTGCCCCTACGTTCTTAAGGCCAAAGGGCATGACCTTGTAACAATACAGTCCTCTTGGCATCGTAAAAGATGTGACCTCCTAGTTTGGCTCATACATAGCGATCTGATGGTAACCTCTGTACGCATCAAGAAAGCTAAGTCGATTGTGTCATGTCGTTAGGTATACTAGTTAGTCTATCCGTGGTAGGGGAAAGCTGTCTTTTGGGCACGCCTTGTTGACTGTTTTGTAGTCCATGCAGACGCGCCATTTTTCATTCTTCTTTGGCACCACTATTGTGTTGGATATCCACTTGGGATAGTGCACTTCTCTGATAGCTCCTGTCTTTAGAAGGTTTCCCACTTCTTCTGCCACTATCTCGGCGTGGTGGAGTGCTGATCTACGAGTGCGCTGAATAATTGCTCTGGCAGTTGGGTGGACGTTCAATTGGTGACAGATGAAGCTTGGGTCAATGCCAGGCATGTCATACGGCGTCCAGGCAAACATTTCGATGTTAGAGGTCAAGAATTCCATGACCTCTATTATCTCAGTGCTGGACATAGATGAGCCAAGTAAAAAGAACTTATCCGGGTTCTTTCATATATTCTTACCTGTACCAAGTCTTCCACTGCCTTCTGTTCAGCGGCTTTGCCAACATCCGCAAACAATTCATTGTTCTCGGGCTCTTCCACCATCTGAACAAACCCCTTGGCAGCGCGGCTGCCATTTATTGTGACGAAACATTGCTTGGACATAATTTGGTCTCCAAAAACCTCTTCAATTACTCCGGCTTCGTTGGGGAATCGCATTACTTGATGGTAGGTTGATGCTACCGCTCTCATGGCATGCAGCCATGTCCTTCCCAAGATTATGTTATAAGTGGAGGGCACTTTCAATACCCAGAATTCCACTTGTTTCGTTATGCTTCCTGCTTTGACTGGGAGGATTATCTTGCCAACTGGCCACTCTGGCATTGAGTTGAATCCGATCAGGGGAGATACGGCAGGTGCCAAGTCTTTGTCCTTCAGTTTTAGTTGTTTGAAGGTTTCGTAATACATTATCTCGCACAAGCTTCCTTGGCCGATCAAAATCCGTTTGATGTCGTAATCCATGACGCGGAGTGTGACGACCAGTGCATCATTGTGAGGGCAATATATCCTTGCCAAGTCTCTGTCTGAGAAGGATATGACATTCGTGGCTTCTATTCTCCCCTTTTTGATGATAGGTTGTACACTTAATACTTCCCTTAAGTGCTCAGCCTTCTTAATCGTTCCCCTGAGCTCACAAACCCGCCCAGGCTCGAATACCCCATGTATCACGTTAATCACGCCTTGCGGTGGGGCGTCGATCGGCATTCTGTCTGGGTTGTTGTGGTTCTGGGGGGCTGGTTACGTCCCTCTTTCTATGTACCGGTCCAGGTGACCTGCTGCTACTAACTCCTCCAGATGCTGTCTCAACGGCGTGCAATTTTCAGTGCGGTGCCCCTTTTCCTTATGGAAGGTGCACCAGGATCTTTCGTCATAGTCCTTTTGCTTTTCTCCCAACTTAGCTGGCCATCTGACGAAAGGTTCATCACATATCTCACTGAGAATCCGATAGATTGATTTTTTGAACACTGTGGTAATGGCAGTGCGAACTCTCAACCACCTTTTATCCTGGTCCTCTCCGTTGTCTCGCCTGCCTCGCCCGTTCTTGCTTAGACGTTCTACCGTGTTGACTTTTGCCGTAGTCTTCTTATCTGGCGCTGCTGTTGCACCAGATTTTGCCTTAGCACGGGCGCCATCCTCCTCCACCCGAATATGTTGGTGCACTCTCTCTATCAAGGCTTCCATCGTGAGGGGTGGAGTCATAGTAATTGAATCCCTCAACCTGTTTCCGACTGGAAGTCCTCTTTTGTATTGCTCTTTTGTATTGTGCGATGGCGAGATTGGTGGGGCAGTCCCCTATCTGGTTGAACGTCTCCCAGTAGCGACTGTTGTAGGATCTCAATGTTTCCTTATCGCCCATGTTAATGGAGCGTAGCTGATCGATCTCTATTGGGGTCTTGGTGTTCGTTCTGAACCTTGTCACGAACGCCTCTGCCAATTGTGCCCAGGAGGCTATGCTGCCTTCTGGTAGCCTTTCGAACCAGGTTAAACTTAGGTCGCCGAGACTTGATGGGAATAGGATGCACATCAAAGCCTTGTTTCGCCGGTATACTGCCATGACCTGGCGAAAGTGGCTTAAGTGCGAGTAGGGGTCTGTTTTCCCCTCATACGTGGTAAATTTGGCTGAAGGAAGCCGGAAGGTAGGGGTGCGTTCTCAATTGCCGGAACGAACAGCGAGGTCTGCAGTCTTGCTAAGGCTTTGTCTGTCGGTTCGTAAGCAGGGCGCGCTATTGGCATTCCTACCTCGATGCTTTTATGCGTCCGAGGAGCCAACCACTGAAGGGCTGAGACTTTGCGCGGGTCGCGCGCCTTGGTATCCTCTTTCCATCGTGCCTTTTCTTCTAGCACAGTTCGTAAGTCGGACGATCTAGGCAACTCCGTCTGCCTGGATGATGTCTGGTGCGTGCGCGAGGGCCGATAGGTGCTTCCCTCAGTGTATGACCTTTCAGTTCTCGTTCTCTCAGACCTGGAGTAACGAGTCCTGGAAGTCCTGGATTGAGTATCGCCTGTTCTGAGACTTCTACTCTCTGCTTGTGATGGTGTGGTATGGCTACCACGACCCTCCGAGTGGCGAGGGGGCGTGTTACCTTTGCGCCCCTCTCCTGTCGCCACTCCTTTTCCCCTGATCTGGCGCTTCATGGCCTCCATGTCCGCCGCCATCTTCCTTATTAGTTCATCCTGCTCTTTTACGCGATCCTCCAGAGCTTGAGGGCCGATTCTTCGCCTCTGCCTTTCAGGACTTTGTGAGTGAGAGCAATGGGGGTTGTTGTTCCGCCTCCCCCTTGCATCCCTCCGGGGGTTCTGTCGCTGGGGCTCTAAGTCCGCCATGGGAGGGATAGAAGGCAAACCTTCGCGCCTCCCACCTCCCCTCTGGGGTTTTTCCGTCGATGGCGGACTACGGCAAATCTTCGTTGTGCGCCATTGCTCCCAATTAGCGAGGGAAACTTGATCAAGAGGTTTTGTTCTTTGTCTGATCTTCCCACAGACGGCGCCAATTGTATGGGAAAGAAATATTCTTCTCGTATAATCCTGTTGATCAAGTCTGCGCTCTTCCAAACGTCGTCGCTTTACTCCTTGAAAACACAAACGTGAGCTAGCCGGCGGGTGTGTGTCGGATACCTCTCCGATGCCTAAGTCAGCAAAATAGATAGATAGACAAAAGCTCTGTGTATTCGGGACTCAAAGTTGTGTTACCTCTCCATAGGTGATGTTATGAGCTTTTATAGGTTCCGTGTGGCACAATCCTAGTAGGACTCTTACTCCTCCATGTAGAGTCCTTCTAGGAATCACATTCCTGAAAGATAATGCTTATCCTTCAACACCCCCCCTCACTGCTTAAACCAAGTGAGATGGTTCTACCACGGTTGGATCTCAATACGACTGAGATAACATGGCCATGCTAAAGCCGCAGACTAGACCAAGCTCCAACTAGCTCGGTTCTTCCTTTCATTGTGTGTACTTCGGTTTGACATATTCCAACTAGGTTGTCTAAGACCGCACTAACCACAATGAGCTTGGACCGAGCTAAGCAATAGCAAGGTTCTGAGGAAAGCTCAACATACTTTGGCTCAATATGGTATGACCGAGCTAACTGTTACCGCTCTGAGTGTAGTGACTGAGCTAACTGCAAAGCTCTCTTGGACCGGGCTAACTTCTAGGCCCTTTTACTCGGCCTCTCTTACTATGGCCCACAGATCGGCCCATTTACCCAGCTCGGCCCAATTTACTTATAAATTACCCTCTCAGTAGTAATTCGTGAGATTAGGATAAGGACATATGTTGCTTTGAAATTTGAATCTCATATTGAGATTATAGAGAGTATATTGAGATGTTCAGGTTTATTTTGAATGTAGATCTTACTATAATTGAATTTAATATCAGTTATGTAATAAATTTTTTGTAAATCATTTTATGATTGATTCTTTATTCTTAACATTGTTGTTATTTTTTAGGGCATTACTATTCAAATCTAAAAATTAGAACCAATTTCTGTAAAATTAGATATATAAAATTAGATTAAGGATCATCTCTTGTTAAATTTTTGTGTGCTCCTGTTTCATAGTCTCAAATTTTTTACACCGTTGAATTATGTAAAAATTTGGGCATAGTCTAAAGATTGTGAGTGTTTTAAGACACAATGATAAAAGAATTTGAGACTGAAAATCTCATGTCACAAAATAAAATCACAAAAAAATATATTAATAGTATACATATCAATATGATAGTGTCCAACTTTAGTAAATATAATTAATTAGGATATTAGTAAATAAGAATACTTTTGGTCGGATGACCTCATAAAAATATTAATGAAAATTTTAAATATATAAAAAATTTATACCTAAACTTGAACTAAAATGATGTAGCAATAAAATTTGTATATATTGTGAACCATATAATGGTTTTTTTTTTTAGTTAGCCAAGTGTTCAATAAGTGACTAGGACAAGAACACGCACTTGAGGCACAATTCATAGCAACATTTTCCCAGTAGAGGCCAACTTCAAAGGCTTCTCCAGTACAGGTGACCCTGCTGATATAGAAGTTTACAGTAGTTATAGCTGTGAATGAACGGAAAAATAATGCCTTTTTTTTTATGTTGTTTTTTCTATTTGTTGAGTTTAGAGGGTTTTTGAGTAGTAGCATTTGTTTGGTTGCTGAGAAAGTGAAGAAATTGGGGAATGTTGTTGAGGTAATAATGTTTGGTTAGCATTTTGGAATGAGTTATGCTAGACATTTCAAATATTTTACCAAATATTCTACTAAACTTTTCACATGGGTATGGGACCCAGACATATGTGAATTTGTGTGAATCCGACCCCATGTGAGAGATTCGGTAAAATATTTAGTAGAATATTTGGCGTACATAGCATTTCTCTTTTGGAATTACTTGCCTTGTTTATTTATGCATGTTCTTGGCAACAAAGAGGAAAATATATACACAACGAAAAATCGATTTCAGTGCCAGAAATTAGATTTTTGTTGGTGACCATCTTTCTTCATAGAGAAAATATGCTTGGTTTCACTTTTCAAAAAATACTTTTCAGAAAATTTTACTTTCTTATTTTCTGTGTTTTTTTTGTTTTTACTAATTTTTTTTTTAAATATTTTAAGCAATTTTTAAAATTTTTAGACATACCTAACTTAGATGTATCTAAAAAGTAAAAAATTTGTGAAGAAAACCTTTTAAAAATTCACTAAATACCCAAAATACAAAATAAATAAGAGAATTCAGTATATTTTTTGTATTTTTATGTATTTATTAATTTTTAAAAATATTTTTTCACAATTTTTTTACTTTTTAGATGCACATTACAAAACCCATAATATGATGAATAAAACCCATAATAATGCTTTAATTTATCGTGTTCATTATAAATGCATGAAAACTAATTTAAATGTTCACGCATTGCACAAGTCCCCTAAAAATAAAACTTTATTAATCCAAAGTAGTAGTACTGATACCCATATAAATGTTCCCCAAATGATTGAATGGAAAAATGTAGATTTACCTGATCAATGGATCACTGTCAATGAACATTATAAACATAATCAACAACAATCATCTATCCAAGATATTCAAGATATTCAACAAATTCATGATGGTACAGTTCGTATTAAATTTAATCGTAGTCAATCATCCCGACATAGCACCTCTAGTGTACCTTCTGAAATTGAAACTGAAGATGAAATATTCAATACTCCATTATTTCGAAAAAATAGTCAAATCCATTTGGGTCAACCTTCTAAATTAAAAGGTGTTGATAATACTGCTACGTCTCAAATTAGTAAACCTGTTTACTCTACACACACTCATTTACCTGAGGAAGAGACTGCCTCTAATAATTCTCCTACTCAAATTGATTTTGAAGAACTTATACCTCCGGTCAATCCTCAATTAATGACAATCAAAAAAGATTTTCAACCTAATCTTGATAAATTACTCATTGAATTTAAGTCTTTTAAAACTAAACAACTCAGACATGCTTATTATGATAAATATGATAAACAACAACAATCCAGAATTACAAGAAAATGGTATAATTTTATGATTGAATATAGTCTCGAGTTGCCTCTTTTAGAATATGTTGAAAAATATTACAAAGAGATAAATACAATCACCAAACATAAATGGAAAACTTCCGACACTACATCTGTTAGTTCTAGTCATCCTCCTCTTGAGAAGATAATTATCAATCAACAGGGTTCTGACATTCCTGCTTCTTCTTTCAAATTATCTGGGAATGATGTTGAAATCAAAAAAGTTATTGAACAAAATAATTATACTAATCAATGCTTAAGTACTATTGGTAAACAATTAGATAAAATAGAAACCAATTTAGAATCTGTTACATCTACTGAACAACCTTTAGATCAACCATTACTTAATCTACCTAGTCATCGCTCCAAACGAACTAGTTTAGTCACTTCTGACCAATCTACTGTTAAGGCTATTGAAAAATTATTTACTAAATTATCTACAAATGATAATGCCTCACCTTCCAAAGATAAAGGTCTTACTGTTTTAAATTACCAACCTTATATTGACACAATTTCTACCCAATCTGAAACTGACACCACTGATGATGAAATAAACCAACTAGCTCAACAATACCAATCCTCTAATCAGCTAACCAAAATTCATTATCCTAAAGTTAACCCTCAAACTACCAAAAACTGGTATTCTCGACCAACTCCACCTGACCTCCAATATGAAGAAAATAATATTAGTAACCAATTTTCTGTTTCTGCCAAAAAATTATACGAATGGAATATTGATGGTCTTGATGAAGATCAAATACTTCAAAAATTAAATCATTTATCTATGGTCTCAAATAGTTACCTCTCCAATTATCCCCAATATTCTCAATCTGAAATTGTTTCCCTAATTACTTCTGGTTTTACTGGTATGCTAAAATCTTGGTGGGAAAAATATTTAACTGACGAACAAAGAGAGTCCATCATATATGCTAATCAAACTGATGATAATGGTCTCCTTATCTTTGATGAAACTATTGGATGTTGCCACCCTGATGGTATTAATACCTTAATTTATACTATTGTTAGACATTTTATTGGTACACCTGCTAATATTTATTCTCGCATACATGATCAGCTTAGTAACCTTACTTGCCCCACTTTAAGTGATTTTCGATGGTATAAAGATGTATTTACCTCTAGAGTTATGTTACGCGAAGATTGTACTAAATCATTTTGGAAAGAAAAATTTATTAATGGATTACCTAGTTTATTTGCTCACAAAATTCGAGATGTTCTTAGTCAACCTACTGTGTTATTGAATATAACAATTTAACCTATGGTGATATAATTAGTACTATTCAGAAGGAAGGATTAAAAATGTGTATTGATTTAAAACTTAGTCAAAAAGCTTCTAAAGATAAACATAAAGCTAAATATGAATTAAGCAATTTTTGTGAACAATATGGTTTACCTCCTGTTGTACCCTCCCGTAGGAAATCCCACAAATACTCCAAACATAAACATCAATCCAAATACTCTAATAAATATCGAAAAAATTATTCACCTTCCAAATCTCATGATAAATTTTATACTAAACCTAAAAAGAAATATTATAAAAACTCACATCCTAAATCTAAATTCAATAAGGATATTATCTGTTATAATTGTGGTCAAAAATGACATTATTCAAATAAATGTAAAGAAAAGCAAAAATTAAAAGATAGAGTTAATCAACTTCAAATTGATGATAATTCCAAAAATCAACTATTTGAAATCTTCCAATTAAATCAATCTGTTAGTGACTCCTCTTCTGATCATCCAAGGACTTCATCTGACTATCATTCACCTAGTGCAGATTCTGATAATAATATTAATCTAGGATGTAATGATGTCTGCTGTAAACCAGTTAAACAAATAACTGTTCTTACCAAAAACACCCAAGAAGAATCTGCCCTTATTAAACTAATTAGCAAATTAGATGATCCAATATTAAAACAAAAGTATATATATTGATAAATTAAAATCTTTACTACTTCATTCAGAAGATAAACCCAAATTTGATAAACCTATTATCAGTTTATCTAAGACTTTAGAAAGATTTAAAAATAAAACTAAAGAATTACACTTCAAGATTTACAATCTGAAATCAATCAAATCAAACAAACTATTAATGAATTAAAACAAAAAGATCGAAAATTAGAAGATGAAATTATTACATTAAAACTTAATAAAAGTTTAGACAACTTCCACAACTCAGTTCATGAATCTTCTAATGAATCTGAATATAATTCTGATCATACTAATCCTGATAAATTAATATTTGACAACAGATCACAATCACATAATCTTGAAGAAAAACGATTAACTCTAATCAATAAACTTTATATTCAAAAATGGTATTCAAGAATTAAAATCATTATTGAAGATTTTGAATTAAATTTAATTGCTTTAATCGATACTGGTGCTGATTTGAATTGCATGCAAGAAGGTTTACTTCTTACTAAATATTACGAAAAATGTCAAGAGAAATTAACTTCTGCTAATGGTAGTAAAATGCGTATTAAATATAAACTACCAAAAGTTCATATTTGTCAAAATAATGTCTGTTTTAAAACTTCCTTTGTTTTAGTGAAAAATATGACTGATAAAATTATTTTAGGCACACCATTTATCTATTTATTATATCCATTTACTACATCTAGTGAAGGAATAACTACACATGTTTTAGGACAACCTGTTACATTTAAATTTTCGTCTCCTCCTGAAATGTTAGAATTAAATCAATTAAAAGACTGTTCTATTTCTCAAACAATTAATCGCTTAACTAGACATTTAAATTTCCTTAAAGAAGAAATTAATTACAAAAGAATCGATCAACAATTAATTGATCCTGTTATCATTTATCAAATTAATGATTTTAAATTGAAACTAGAATCAACCGTCTGTTCCCATTTACCTACTGCATTTTGGCATCGAAAAAAGCATGTCGTTACTTTGCCATATATTAAAAATTTTAATGAAAAACAAATCCCTACTAAATCTCGACCTATTCAAATGAATTATGAATTACTTGAAATGTGCAAGAAAGAAATTAATGAATTGTTAAAAAATCGAATAATTAGTCCTAGTAAATCACCATGGTCTTGTCCCGCCTTTTATGTCAATAAAAATGCTGAATTAGAACGCGGTGTCCCCGATTAGTCATCAATTACAAACCATTAAATGCCGTTTTAGAATGGATTCGATATCCTATTCCTAATAAAAAAGATTTGATTAAAAGACTTAATCAAACTGCTATTTTTAGTAAATTTGATTTAAAAAGTGGCTTTTGGCAAATTCAAATTCACCCTAAAGATCGATATAAAACTGCTTTTAACACACCTTTTGGTCAATATGAGTGGAATGTAATGCCATTCGGATTAAAAAATGCTCCTAGCGAATTCCAAAATATAATAAATGATATTTTCAACCCATTTAGTCAATTTTCTATTGTTTATATTGATGACATATTAATATTTTCAAAATCACTTAGTGAACATTAGAAACATTTAACTGCCTTCTTTTATACAATTAAAAGTCATGGTTTAGTTATCTCTGCCCCCAAAATCAAACTTTTTCAAACTAAAGTTCGATTTTTAGGATATGATATTCACCACAATACTATTCTGCCAATTAGCCAATCAATTGAGTTTGCGTCTAAGTTCCCTGATGAAATTCTTGATAAAACCCAATTACAGCGATTTTTAGGTTCCTTTAATTATATTGCTGATTTCTATAAAGACCTTAGGAAGACTTGTCAACCATTGTCTGATAGATTAAAGGATAATCCTCCTCCTTGGTCATCTGTTCATACTTCTATTGTTCAACAAGTCAAACAATACGTTAAGTCTCTCCCTTGTCTTGGTATTCCGACTGAAAATTCCTTCAAAATTATTCAAACTGATGCTTCTGATATTGGTTATGGTGGCATTCTTCTTCAGAAAATCACTCCCCATTCATCTGAACAAATTGTTCGTTATCATTCTGGTGTCTGGAATAAAGCACAATTAAATTATAGTACTATTAAAAAAGAGATTTTGTCTACTGTTTTATGTATTCAAAAATTTCAAGATGATATTTTAAATCAAAATTTTTTGCTTCGTGTTGATTGCAAATCTGCTAAATATGTTTTGGAAAAAGATGTTCAAAATCTAGCAGCAAGTAGAATGAATAACATGGATTACGAAATCAAATTTGACTAAAATTGAACAACAGATTTGGAATGCACATAAGTAAAGTATTTAAATATTAAAACTTCATAATTTAAAATACAGAAAATAACTTACAATTACAATTGTAGCAACTGCAAGGATCTTAATTGGGTTACAAACGGGAACAGGTATTTGCCACTCAGAACTTCTCTGGTTTTTTCTTTCTCTCAGCAATGGAAGGGAAAGGAAATTGAAAGATGTCTCAGTGTTTACAATTGATTACAATGTATAGAAATAGAAAAGTAAATTGCATGTGACTTCTTTGATTGATAAAAGCAGCTGGCAGTGCATGAGGCAAAGCAGATGCTGTCGGTTGCTTTCGGTGGAGTGATTGCACGAATATGCAGCTTTATCAAAAGTTGATTAAGTGAATAGTGATGGTGAACAGTAACTTTTACTATTCATCACTTTCGGTAGAACATGTGAATATAGGAATCAATATAGATACAAATTAGCAGCTTTTCTCAAAAAAGTATTGATTGAAGCTAATTTGTATTTATAGGGAATCCTATGTTGATCAGGCATATGGGTTCTGAGCATCTTGGAACTCGGATTTGCCATATGAGATGGGTTGAGTAGTTGATCCTTCAGAAGATTGTGACTGGTCTGAACTGTCTTCTGAATTTTCTGAACTGGTTGATTGAGCTTCTTCAGCTTGATCAGTTAATTGACGGGCTAACTGGAGCAATTCATCCCTGGATAACTTGGGCTTGACCTTTGATTTAGCTTTGGGCTAAGCAGGAGGTGAAATGGGCTTAGCCTTAGCTTTGGATTTTGATTTGGGCCGTGAATGTTCCTTGGGCTGGTCCAGAATTACAGGAGTTTTGGACTTCACCTTGGATTTTGATTGGGCCGGTTGAACTGATTTGGATTTGGATGATTTGGGCTTGGAACCACTAGATGAGGGGCTTCCAAGATTGATTGGAGGAAGGCTGGGCTGACTTCCTTGACTGATGGCAGTAGTTGGGTTCTGCTGGGCTTTGATCATAGAAGGAGTTGAAGCACATTGATCAATGGGGAATTCTTCTTGAACAATTTCAAAAATTCTGGGTACATTGAACTTAGCCCACCATTTGACTGAATGTTGACAGGTGATTATATTACCATCAATTCCATAATGCCATTTAAATATCCATGGGAGTTTATATTTGGATATAAAAATTAACAAAGATGGAAATTGTCTCTGGTGAGTGGTAAATGGGTAAACAGAGGAGAAATAGTTAATTAGTTCAATGAGATCGCCAGGAAGAGTGTCTGAAATGGCACCATAATGAGTCCACTATCTCAGAAACCAGGTTGGGAACTCAGATTTGAATTTTTGATCAAAAGAGATAAACCAGGAGTGACTAAAAGTTTCATTTTGATACAAGAAGATCTTGAACTAGGCATCAACATAATCATGGTAATTATACTGAATAGAGTGACCAGGTAAATCGCGAAGCTGATAAGGAGGACCCCATTCAGCTTGGGAGACAATGCTATGGATGTAAATGGAATGATACAGAACCTTGCTTGCATAGGTTCGATCATAAATGGGTTTAATCAAGACTGATTGATGATGGATCAAAATATCTTTGTAATAGGTGAGTGTTTTCTCTGGATGTGAGAGGATGAAATGGCATCCTGAGCCAAAATGGGATTTAGCAATTTCATGAATTACTTGGCCTTTAGGGTGATTGGGTTCTATATAGAACAGATTAGTAGTGTGTGATTTGGTATAATCAGATCGAGATGACCTGACTGGGTTAGCAAGGAATGGAGTAACTGAGACTGATTGGCTTGAAGCAAAAGGATCAGTAGCCAAAGCAGTTGAGTAATTAGGCCTAGGGATATTGCCAAGGATTTGGTAACGGTTGATCATTTGAATGGGTTGAGGGTATTGTCCTATTAACTCCAAAGGAGGAGGAACAAAAGGTTGACTAGAAGGAACCAAAGCCTTAGAAGGAGGCCATGGGCGAGACATCTGTTGAAACAAGAAACAATGGTCAGTAGCAGGGACTAGCAACCAGAAAGAAGATCTAAATAGTTTTGGTAGTAATGCAAATTATTGTAGTAATCATGACGCAGAATGCGACGGGCTTGAATCTGTTGGTGAATGATGTATTGGGCTCTTTTAGTGGTTGGTCGGGCAGTTTTAAGGCGGTTAATTCGTCGATTAACATGTTTGATCAAGGTTTGGTAATGGGTAATTTGGGTTTTTAAATATGGAATATGTGGAGCTGCACTCATCCCTTACCCCCCTGTAAAAATTCCCGGGTGAGAAAATCAGGAAAGGAATTTTGACAACCAGGTATATAGGTAATGTCAAAATCAAAAATACTTAAAATAGATTGCCAACGAGCAAAAATTTGCTTACTAGCAAGATTTTGAACATCTTTTTCCAAAACATATTTAGCAGATTTACAATCAACACGAAGCAAAAAATTTTGATTTAAAATATCATCTTGAAATTTTTGAATACATAAAATAGTAGACAAAATCTCTTTTTTAATAGTACTATAATTTAATTGTGCTTTATTCCAGACACCAGAATGATAACGAACAATTTGTTCAGATGAATGGGGAGTGATTTTCTGAAGAAGAATGCCACCATAACCAATATCAGAAGCATCAGTTTGAATAATTTTGAAGAAATTTCAGTCGGAATACCAAGACAAGGGAGAGACTTGACATATTGTTTGACTTGTTGAACAATAGAAGTATGAACAGATGACCAAGGAGGAGGATTATCCTTTAATCTATCAAACAATGGTTGACAAGTCTTCCTAAGGTCTTTATAGAAATCAGCAATATAATTAAGGGAACCTAAAAATCGTTGTAATTGGGTTTTATCAAGAATTTCATCAGGGAACTTAGACGCAAACTCAATTGATCGGCTAATTGGCAGAATAGTATTGTGGTGAATATCATATCCTAAAAATTGAACTTTAGTTTGAAAGAGTTTGATTTTGAGAGCAGAGATAACTAAACCATGACTTTTAATTGTATAAAAGAAGGCAGTTAAATGTTTCCAATGTTCACTAAGTGATTTTGAAAATATTAATATGTCATCAATATAAACAATAGAAAAATGACTAAATAGGTTGAAAATATCATTCATTATATTTTGGAATTCGCTAGGAGCATTTTTTAATCCGAATGGCATTACATTCCACTCATATTGACCAAAAGGTGTATTAAAAGCAGTTTTATATCGATCTTTAGGGTGAATTTGAATTTGCCAAAAGTCACTTTTTAAATCAAATTTACTAAAAATAACAGCTTGATTAAGTCTTTTAATCAAATCTTTTTTATTAGGAATAGGATATCGAATCCATTCTAAAACGGCATTTAATGGTTTGTAATTGATGACTAATCGGGGGACACCGCGTTCTAATTCAGCATTTTTATTGACATAAAAGGCGGGACAAGACCATGGTGATTTACTAGGACTAATTATTCGATTTTTTAACAATTCATTAATTTCTTTCTTGCACATTTCAAGTAATTCATAATTCATTTGAATAGGTCGAGATTTAGTAGGGATTTGTTTTTCATTAAAATTTTTAATATATGGCAAAGTAACGACATGCTTTTTTCAATGCCAAAATGCAGTAGGTAAATGGGAACAGACGGTTGATTCTAGTTTCAATTTAAAATCATTAATTTGATAAATGATAACAGGATCAGTTAATTGTTGATCGATTCTTTTGTAATTAATTTCTTCTTTAAGGAAATTTAAATGTCTAGTTAAGCGATTAATTGTTTGAGAAATAGAACAATCTTTTAATTGATTTAATTCTAACATTTCAGGAGGAGACAAAAATTTAAATGTAACAGGTTGTCCTAAAACATGTGTAGTTATTCCTTCATTAGATGTAGTAAATGGATATAATAAATAGATAAATTGTGTGCCTAAAATAATTTTATCAGTCATATTTTTCACTAAAACAAAGGAAGTTTTAAAACAGACATTATTTTGACAAATATGAACTTTTTGTAGTTTATATTTAATACGCATTTTACTACCATTAGCAGAAGTTAATTTCTCTTGACATTTTTCATAATATTTAGTAGGAAGTAAACCTTCTTGCATGCAATTCAAATCAGCACCAGTATCGATTAAAGCAATTAAATTTAATTCAAAATCTTCAATAATGATTTTAATTCTTGAATACCATTTTTGAAAATAAAATTTATTGATTAGATTTAATTGTTTTTCTTCAAGATTATGTGATTGTGATCTGTTGTCAAATATTAATTTATCAGGATTAGTATGATCAGAATCAGGGTCAGAATTATGTTCAGATTCATTAGGAGATTCATGAATTGAGTTGTGGAAGCTGTCTAAACTTTTATTAAGTTTTAATGTAATAATTTCATCTTCTAATTTCCGATCTTTTTGTTTTAATTCATTAATAGTTTGTTTGATTTGATTGATTTCAGATTGTAAATC
Organism: Camellia granthamiana; assembly: GCA_036172215.1. NCBI lineage: Eukaryota > Viridiplantae > Streptophyta > Magnoliopsida > Ericales > Theaceae > Camellia > Camellia granthamiana. The sequence goes on along the minus strand of CM069912.1, from coordinate 44,284,646 downwards.
TTGAAGTGTAATTTGTTTAGTTTTATTTTTAAATCTTTCTAAAGTCTTAGATAAACTGATAATAGGTTTATCAAATTTGGGTTTATCTTCTGAATGAAGTAGTAAAGATTTTAATTTATCAATATTCTTTTGTTTTAATATTGGATCATCTAATTTGCTAATTAGTTCAATAAGGGCAGATTCTTCTTGGGTGTTTTTGGTAAGAACAGTTATTTGTTTAACTGGTTTATAGCAGACATCATTACATCCTAGATTAATATTATTATCAGAATCTGCACTAGGTGAATGATAGTCAGATGAAGTCCTTGGATGATCAGAAGATGAGTCACTAACAGATTGATTTAATTGGAAGATTTCAAATAGTTGATTTTTGGAATTATCATCAATTTGAAGTTGATTAACTTTATCTTTTAATTTTTGCTTTTCTTTACATTTATTTGAATAATGTCCTTTTTGACCACAATTATAACAGATAATATCCTTATTGAATTTAGATTTAGGATGTGAGTTTTTATAATATTTCTTTTTAGGTTTAGTATAAAATTTATCATGAGATTTGGAAGGTGAATAATTTTTTCGATATTTATTAGAGTATTTGGATTGATGTTTATGTTTGGAGTATTTGTGGGATTTCCTACGGGAGGGTGCAACAGGAGGTAAACCATATTGTTCACAAAAATTGCTTAATTCATATTTAGCTTTATGTTTATCTTTAGAAGCTTTTTGACTAAGTTTTAAATCAATACACATTTTTAATCATTCCTTCTGAATAGTACTAATTATATCACCATAGGTTAAATTGTCATATTCAATAACACCAGTAGGTTGACTAAGAACATCTCGAATTTTGTGAGCAAATAAACTAGGCAATCCATTAATAAATTTTTCTTTCCAAAATGATTTAGTACAATCTTCGCGTAACACAACTCTAGAGGTAAATACATCTTTATACCATCGAAAATCACTTAAAGTGGGACAAGTAAGGTTACTAAGCTGATCATGTATGCGAGAATAAATATTAGCAGGTGTACCAATAAAATGTCTAACAATAGTATAAATTAAGGTATTAATACCATCAGGGTGGCAACATCCAATAGTTTCATCAAAGATAAGGAGACCATTATCATCAGTTTGATTAGCATATATGATGGACTCTCTTTGTTCGTCAGTTAAATATTTTTCCCACTAAGATTTTAGCATACCAGTAAAACCAGAAGTAATTAGGGAAACAATTTCAGATTGAGAATATTGGGGATAATTGGAGAGGTAACTATTTGAGACCATAGATAAATGATTTAATTTTTGAAGTATTTGATCTTCACTAAGACCATTAATATTCTATTCGTATAATTTTTTGGCAGAAACAGAAAATTGGTTACTAATATTATTTTCTTCATATTGGAGGTCAGGTGGAGTTGGTCGAGAATACCAGTTTTTGGTAGTTTGAGGGTTAACTTTAGGATAATGAATTTTGGTTAGCTGATTAGAGGATTGGAATTGTTGAGCTAGTTGGTTTATTTCATCATCAGTGGTGTCAGTTTCAGATTGGGTAGAAATTGTGTCAATATAAGGTTGGTGATTTAAAACAGTAAGACCTTTATCTTTGGAAGGTGAGGCATTATCATTTGTAGATAATTTAGTAAATAATTTTTCAATAGCCTTAACAGTAGATTGGTCAGAAGTGACTAAACTAGTTCGTTTGGAGCGATGACTAGGTAGATTAAGTAATGGTTGATCTAAAGGTTGTTTAGTAGATGTAACAGATTCTAAATTGGTTTCTATTTTATCTGATTGTTTACCAATAGTACTTAAGCATTGATTAGTATAATTATTTTGTTCAATAACTTTTTTGATTTCAACATCATTCCCAGGTAATTTGAAAGGAGAAGCAGGAATGTCAGAACCCTGTTGATTGATAATTATCTTCTCAAGAGGAGGATGACTGGAACTAACAGATGTAGTGTCGGAAGTTTTCTATTTATGTTTGGTGATTGTATTTATCTCTTTGTAATATTTTTCAACATATTCTAAAAGAGGCAATTCGAGACTATATTCAATCATAAAATTATACCATTTTCTCGTAATTCTGGATTGTTATTGTTTATCATATTTATCATAATAAGCATGTCTGAGTTGTTTAGTTTTAAAAGACTTAAATTCAATGAGTAATTTATCAAGGTTAGGTTAAAAATCTTTTTTGATTGTCATTAATTGAGGATTGACCGAAGGTATAAATTCTTCAAAATCAGTTTGAGTAGGAGAATTATTAGAGGCATTCTCTTCCTCAGGTAAATGAGTGTGTGTAGAGTAAATAGGTTTACTAATTTGAGACGTAGCAGTGTTATCAACACCTTTTAATTTAGAAGGTTGACCTAAATGGATTTGACTATTTTTTCGAAATAATGGAGTATTGAATATTTCATCTTCAGTTTCAATTTCAGAAGGTACACTAGAGGTGCTATGTCGGGATGATTGACTACGATTAAATTTAATACGAACTGTACCATCATGAATTTGTTGAATATCTTGAATATCTTGGATAGATGATTGTTGTTGATTATGTTTGTAATGTTTATTGACAGTGATCCATTGATCAGGTAAATCTACATTTTTCCATTCAATCATTTGGGAAACATTTATATGGGTATCAGTACTACTACTTTGGATTAATAAGGTTTTATCTTTAGGGGACTTGTGCAATGCGTGAACATTTAAATTAGTTTTCATGCATTTATAATGAACACGATAAATTAAAGCAATATTATGGGTTTTATTTATCATATTGGTAAATGAACCATGTAATTGTATGTTTAATGTTAATGCATGTAAAATATTTGGATCTCGTAAACTAAGAGTAAAATCAGGAAAACAATTAAAATGTACTAGGCCTTTATGAAGACCAGTTTCCATCATACCCATTAAACTATCATTGTAATTAAGAAAACGAGCATCTCTTAAACATAATAAAATAGAAATATTTTTCCCTTGTTGAGTTAATGGTTTGACACCGACTTGAATTAAACCTATGTGAATAAAATTGTAATCACTTTTTAAATATCGTTTTATGAGGTTAGTATCAAATAATTGACAGGTTTCTCTGATACTTTTTAGATGTATCTAAAAAGTAAAAAAAAAATGTTTAAAATTTAAAAAATATTCACTAAAAACAAAAAAATACAAAAACTAAAAAACTTAATTTTCAAAAAACTTAATTCAAAGAACTCAAACCAAATACACTGACTAATTTTCATTTTTTATTTTTTATAATAAAGTTTAGTTTGTTGAGTTAGCTTTTAATTTTGTAGGCAAGTTGGCAATTTCCAATAGCAGTATTCCAAAATTCACTTGAAGTTGACTTTAAATTCAAAATATATATATATTCGATGAACATGTTAATATTCCTCTTTATTTTTATTTTTATTTTTTTTACAAACAACAATAGATTCTAGCTTGCAGAATAAAACATAGGTAAATCCTCTGTTTGATTAATTTAAAAAATTTCAAAACTTGGTTTTGTAAAAAAATCGAAAAAATAGATATACACTTTTAGTGTTTATTTTTGTCAAATTAATTTTTAAATATTTTATTATAAAATTTTTTTAAAAAAAAGTTATGAAAAAGAAAAATAAGTCTAACATCTCTCTCCAACTTTTAGTAATAGGAGAAGTTCACAATATTTTTTTTATAACTTAAAGTCCCTCACCCACAGCCGTATATCATACCATCTCTCTCTCTCTCTCTCACTCTCTCTCTCTCTATATATATCTATATATATATACATACACCAAATCTTTATTCCTCTCTCTCTTCCATCTCTGTATTCTCTCTCTCTCTCTCTCTTACTCTCTCTCTCTATATATATCTATATCTATCTGTGAATTTTAGTGCACAATGCAAATCTTTGATTAGGGCTCTCTCTCTCTCTCTCTCTCTCTATATATATATATATATAAGAAGGATTGATGTTGGTGGTGGAGTTTCGAAAAGAATCAACTAAAAGATTAGTCCAACACGCGGCTTGTGCTTGGAAACGTAAGAAACTAAGTATGGCAATGGATGATATCTCTGCTATTTGCCTCTACTTCTACAATTCGACATCCTCAAGCTTCCATAGTTGTCTGTGTGTATATTTTTTCTTGGCTCTAGTGTACTTAAAAATGAATATAGAGTTGAATGACAAATATATTGGTGACCATGTCCCTGTTTTCTGTACGGACGATATATATATATTTGTAAGATACATATTTGCGTCACTTGTTGAATTACTTCCTTATAGAGGGAAGAATTAAAAGATTGACAATAAACTATTCCATTTTTTTCTTTTCTCTCTTCTTTGTATAATGGACAGAGAAATTTTTTCAAATCAAAGAAATTTTGTCTGAGTTAGGAGAAATTTTTTTGATTTTCTCTGAGTTGGGCTAAAATTTCTCTAAATTGGGCAAAATTTTTCTGAGTTTGGGCCAAAATTTTAATTGATTTTCTCTAGCATTTGAATTTTTCCCGACTCATCAAATTATGTTGCTTGTTTGATTTTCACTAGTTAGTTATATCCTTGTATGTAATTTTCCTCATGAGATGAATTTTCTTTGGCATCACAATTTTTCTAAACACATTGGATTCACTTTACTCTATGTGCTTTGCTTGATTTTCTATAGCTAGTTTTCTCTTTGATTTTCTCTCATATTTTCTCTGGAATTTTAATTTTCCCTGACTACATTAAACTCTCACTAATTTGTGTTGTTTATTTGATTTTCACTAGTTAGTTGTTCCTTAAGCTAAATTTTCTCTGACATTTAAAGTTTTCCTGAAAACATTAAACTCTCACTAATTTAGGTAACTTGTTTGATTTCATTGATTAGTTATCTCCTTGTGTGTAATTTTTCCTTTGACATTAATTTTATCTAGCATTAAGATATCCCCTTTAGATTAATTTTCTTTGAATACATTGGACTCTCTTTCTCTCTGTGCCTAACTTGATTTTCTCTGGCTAGTTGCTTCTTTGATTTTCTTGCGAATTTTCTTTAGCATTTGAATTTTTCCTGCCTACATTAAGCTCCCACTAATTTATGTTGCTTGTTTGATTTTCACTAGATTTCTAATTTCGAATTTTATTTTTGATCTTTTAAGATGTGTAGTGTTTGCTATTTTTTAAACTGTAATTAGATTTTATATTTTAAGTTCTTTAATGAACTTAGCATAATAGAAAAATTGATTTGTAAGTAGCTCAATTTTCTTTATAATTTTCTTTGATTTGTTCAAAACACAGATAAAGTTGTAAGCAAATCAAATAAAATTGGTCAAAAGATAAAGAAATTTGTGAGCAAACCAGACAAATTTCAAACCAGACAAATTTCTCTGTGTTCCAAAATTTCTCTGAATTGAAATTTCTCTGTAAAAATTTGAGGGACCCTAACTACTATAAAAATATTTCATATCCTTTATGTTATAAAATCTAAATACGAGGGATCATAAAAAAAATCTCATTCTGAATACTCAGCTCAAACAATTGTAAAAAGAAAAATTAAAAACAAAAAAATAAAAAATAGAATCAAGCATATAATAACACCAAATAATTCTTGAACCCAAATTTGTTACCATGCTGCTGAGAAATCTGAACCTCAACCCATCAAAAAGCAAACGAGAGGGACTAAAAGAGAGGCATACCAAGATAAATTAACTCAACTTTCCCACCTCTACCAATGCAAGATTTACTTAGCAACCAAACACCGGCGACACCCAATTTCCAACTCCTAAAACAGCAAAACTATTTTTGGCATTTCCCAGATTTCAACTTCATCCAACAAACTAAAATCTCATAGATTCACCATCAGAAAGGGCACTATAATTTTACAATAATATCATATTACCATATAGCCAGATACTGTTCACAAGGCATCCAAAAAAAGGAGAGGACTTGAAAGGGGGGGAAAAGAAAAAAAAAAAACTACAGATGCTTGCACCGGGAGAAATTATCCGATGAACCGGTCCAGCATGTCCCCCAAAACTTGCTAGAGTAAACTTAAATTAGTGAACTACATATATGGTTGGTGTGAAGACTGCATTCCGGTACCCAAATAACTGCCATAATTGGATGGAGCGGGATTATAGTAGTATGATCTTTGATCATAATCATAAGCTTGCTGAGCGTATGTTGGCTGGCTAGGAGTTTGGTAATCAAGGGTGGTTGTCGGAAGAACAAGTGGATACCTCTCTGATATTCCTGCATACATTGTTCTCCCGCCAAAAACTTACACACCCTGTCCAACACTAGGGGCGGGGGCGGGGGCGGGGGCGGGGGCGGGAGCGGGAACAAGAGTGGGAGCCCGAGGAGTAGCACCAGGTACACAGAACCTGTGAAATCCTCCATTTGCTCGTGGCTTCTTATGTTGCAGGGGTTTAGCAGATTTCGCGGACCTCTTCCTATCAAGTGATGGCCTATCTAGCTGAGCAAACCTTTTCTGAAGTGGAGCGAGTGGGTAGTCGGTCTCAAGATTGTATTGTTCAACGCAACTGATAACGACCCTAAGTGCTGCGAGTTCTTGAGCATTCTGCATAGGAAAGTATCAGTAAAGTGTGTTACAAAACAGAAGTATCAAGGAAGCTTTAACTAGGGCACATGAAGTTCCAGTGCACCAGCAGCGTTTCCGAAGCTACCAGGCTTTCCTTGTGAGTTCCTCAAATCCTTCAGATATGTCTTCAGGAGGGGCACAGGAGGGAAGCTTTCAGTAAGCTGAAAGGCATGGATAAAATGCATGGCATCGATTTGTTTCCCACAGTTGACCAATGCTTCGATAACAACTGCAAAAAAACAGGATCATGATGAGAAAATTCCAAATCCAATTAGAGGTATACACCTTTCAAATTGTGACAATGGCAATAGATTTTTGCGACTCATGTTTGTCCAACAAATAAATATACTACAAAGCCTAACAGGATCGGTTGACTGGGCACCCTTGAGGAAAAGATGGTCAAGTCTCCGGAGTTCCGGAACTCATCAGGTCAGTCAATTCAAAGAAAACCAACCTGGCATTGTGTGTGTTAATCCAAGAGAACAGCAGAGCTCAGGTGCCCGCTTCTGGTGAGCAACTGCAAGGACAAGTCTGCAGAGTTCGTCTTCGTCAAACTCTGACAGAATCCTAAAAGTAGCAAGGAGCTGCAAGAATGCCTCAGCTTCCAATGATTTTCTATTGGCAGCATTGATGCCCATACCAGCCAACTTAGGCTTCCACTCGTCGGCAATGGCCTTGGCTTGCTGCTTAATTTCAAGGTTCAAAAGGTGATCGGCACCTGGGTCAGCCCTTGCCATTAAGGCAGCCATGGCTTCCATAAACATCAGACAAGATCGACGCATGCCCTAATGGGCAGCGTCCTTTTTATCCCCTTCTTGGGTAGTATCATCGGGAGCGTAGAACCCCTCCAGTGAAGCCAAAATTAAATGACCCGGTTCGGTTGCACTTTCAAGTGCGACAGAAAGTTCTGCACAAATGGTGGACATGTTTTTTTGGTTCAACATCGTGTAATTCAGAAGCCCTTTTGCATCCATCTCCTCGCAAAATTGTGTCAGCTCTGGACAAGGCTTAAACTTGCCAGCCACAGTTTCGGCATTTTCACCTGTTCAATTTGGGGAATTCTCCTCCGGGGCATCAAGAATTGCATTTGTATCACCAAGAGAGCTACTTACCTTAGTTTCTTTGTCGTCCCCACCATCAACTGGTTCCAAAGGTTCTGGCATGTGATTGGCCCATGCCCCTGCAATGGCAGCAACAGCAGCGTCTTTTAGCTCTTGAATACGATCCAACAAATCTTGCTCTTTAGCAGCAACAGCACCCTCTCTGTCAGCAAGCATTGTGCAACTCTTGGATTCTTTTTCTTTAAACTCCTTCTCCCTAACTTCAAATTCTTCAATTTTTTTCTTCATCACTGACTCTAAGATGGGAAAAGTATTCTTCAATTTCCAACCACTGAACATTATCCTCAGCAGCACCTTTGTGAGCTTCCAGTTCAATGAATGCCTCGCCAAGCTGTTCCCTGGGAGAAGTTGCAGACATTCCCACAACTTGATCCTTTTCTGCCATGACTATGCAAATGGTTGGAGAGCTGCACAAAAGATTCTACACAAATGCATTGAGAGAGAAAGAGACAGCGAGCAGCAAGAGAAGAGGGGGGGGGGGGGGGGGTACATGCACAAATATCTGTAATGGAAAATTATTCCCAAAAAACCAAGCCTTAAACATACAAAGGCTATGAAAATCCAAAAAAACAAAGATGTAAAAGAATTATTCCCAAAATTAATGAGTTGCAAAAATAAAGGTAAAAATTAACTCTTAAGTTCTAAATAATTGGCTAAACTCTGGTTCCTAAGATATATAAGCATTCTTCCATCACAATCCCCATCATATATATTTAAGCCATCCATGCTTTAAAACTACACCCTTTTTATATTTTCAATAAACAAATCCCATGTCACCCAAAGTTCTAAAAGATCCTAATCACTAAAATTATCAAATAAAACTCAAAAATAATATAAGAGGAAGACCAGAGTAGGCAAACCAAATGGGACTTTAGCGAACTGCATCCAAGGGCAGAGCATCAACTTAAATAATTTTGCTTAGCATTCCAGTAAGACTTTTTGTTATTACAGTCCAGAAAAGTAGAGGAGATAACAGCAAATAAAATAAAATAAAAATCTAATTAGCGTTGGTCAATGAATTTAATAAGTACTTCTTTTAAAGGAGAAAAGTAAACTTACTAGAAGCAAAGACTAGCAAGAAAAGAGTGACATTGGCTTCCTACTTATGCCATCAAAATCAGTTATTCAGTATGGCTATTCAATTTTCAACCGTTCCTAATATCATCACACTTTGCTACCAAAGGAATCACCAGCAACACCACTGCTGCAGTGCCACAGAAGCGTATTACCTCACAACAAACACCATGCTAAAAATGGCATCAGCCCCTACCACCATCAAAATCACTGTTCATAACCAACCACAATAATCATACAAAATCCACTCCACTAACATCTATTATACAGCCATTGCCTCCAAAACCACGGCTTACCACCACAGCCAACCCTATTACTACTCTATCAATGCTTTTTCATCACCACACCATTGCAATTTTCCAGTGTTATGTGGCATAACAGCTTACAAATGCATTCTCCAGTATTCCCCAACATTCTGGATTTTTGCCCAAACATTTTATTTTTTATTCTTTAAAGGAACGGGCATACGACATCAATCTTGGAAAGAAAAGAAAATAAAATGAAATAAAAGAAAAACCACCGCCTAGAACTGATTTGTTTGAAATCTTAAGTCATTTTCTTCTTCTTTTTAATTTTTCAAATTAATCACAAGCATACATGGTAAAACAGCTAAAACTATAACCAATATTCCTAAATTAGTCCAGCATATTATTCTTCTTTACTTTACAGCCATTATCTCCTAACCTTTCACCCATTTTGGCCAAACTGTTTTTAGATCGTTATAACCATTTTTCAAAACGATTTTAGCCATGTATAAATCCAATCATTTTCGTGATATTCAAACTCACTTTTCAATAAAAAAAATGTTGCATTTTTTCGGTAACCGAGCCAATACAAAGTGGGAATGAATGGAGAGGAAGAGAATCCCTTGGAAAAACCCTATTTTCTCTTCAAAATTGGCTTAGCCGTACAAAATAGGGGCTCAGTTGTAGCACTGCTGGATTCAAAGATTTTGATCTTGTTCAAAAAAATTGGAGAGAATAGAGGAAAGCCCGTCTAGCTCAGTTGGTAGAGCACAAGGCTCTTAACCTTGTGGTCATGGGTTGGAGCCACATTTGAGTTCAAATCATAATCTAGGTCTTCTTCATAATCTTCCCAAAAATTTCCCCCAAAATGCCAAATTATAGATTATTAAGATACAACAAATTTGTGATTGATGAATCTGTAACAGTGCTCAAAAAATACCACACTTGGTATACAGGGCCAACCCTGAGTTATTAGGGGCCTAAGGCGAATTTTTTAAATTGGGCCCTTCATGTATCATTACCTTAAAAAAAAAAAATTGTTTGGATAAAACAAAAAGGATAAAAATTTATTTCTATTCCATTACAATTTAACAAAATTTACATAACAAATATACATATATATATATATATATAATAGTTGAACTTCAATTAGTTGAATCGAATCTTTATTTTTTAGCTTATCAATGCTATAAGAACTAAAATTAATTGGAAGTAAGGATGAGAATTTTCGACACAACTCAAGCAATATATAAAATTAGTAAGTTAGGGTTGACTATTTTTCAATATGAATCTAAGTATGACACGACTCAATAATATGAATTATTAGTTATATATTTTAATGTTCACTAAGAGATGCCATGATATTTTTTTAATCTTTTATTTAACTCTATGTAACTAAATAAAAAAGTATGTAAAATAATAATTAAGGCTAATATCTTTTTTTCATTTAAGATATATATTTTTTTGTTACCTATTTTAGAGTCAATCTAATAAAAAATATATAGTAATAAGGTACAATTTTTTTTAATTAAAAAAATGCAATTGAATTAAAATCAAACATTCTATGAATAATTTCATTTAGTAGAAATAAATTTTATAAAATTCAACTTATGGGAAAAAATTTAATCTCTTCATACACTTGCTAAATTATTTTTAACTAAAAGTAAAAGTTTTCATATTAAATATCAATCGGACACGAATGAAAATAACACCACACAACAACATGAAAATAAATAAATTGAACTAATATTAAAGTAATTATGAAATTACATAACATGATACACTTCCTTAATTGGGGGCCCTAAATTTTATTCAAAATTGGGGGCCCGAGGCGACCGCCTTAATGGCCTCACCTCGGGGCCAGCCCTGTCGGTATACCAGATATCAACCATTCCATGATATAAACAACATTGTTCCCAATGTATTTGAAATTTTAATCATAACAACTGGCCTTGTATTAACTGTATTAACAATGGTCCTAATTCAGCTGAAAATAACATGCTTCCAGACCACACTGGTGATAATACTATTTACCTCCCGGATCCAAGTACGCTATTTATTCAATATCAGTCAACAACATGAGGAAACCAATATGCCTGTTATTCAAGCACCAAACCACTTGAGTGTGTGCACATAAGCTTCAGAAGTGAGAAGCCTCCATCAGTTCATTGTTTTCATGTATTTACCAGAAACAAGGTCACCCCAAATGATAAATATAAAACACCCATCAAAACAAGTTCTGGCCTTTTCAATATCATCACCTTTATTTCTCCACATTAGTCAACCATTGTGGGCCTTTTGCACCCATTAATCATTGTTACTGCACCCAACTCAGTGGTTTCCCCCTCTCTCTCATACAAATTATATATATATATATTGATAAATACAATTTACATATTATCTTATACAAAATTATAAAGCAATAGTATTCACACTATTTTAAACTTGACATTCTTTTTTTGTAATTTAATCTCTCACAAAGGGAGTGTAAGAGATATAAGTGAAGTATAATTGTCATTACTTATTTTATAATATATGATATATTTGGCAACCACTAGTTTTATATAGGCATCTTAGAGCATCTCCAGCCAAACTCTCAAATTTATAGATGTCAATTTTCTTTCGAAGACTTAGGTGGCAATTTGGCATCTTCGAAATTGACATTTATGAAGATAAGCAAGTCTCCAACCAATGTGTCAAATTTACTATTTAAAAATTCCATTTACTTTAGTTTGTGTTTTTATTTTTTTGGACAAAACCCACTTAATATGGCTGCCCAATAATAATAATAATAATTGACATCTCTCCCTCCCATATGTCAACTTTGTCACGGGGATGGCAATGCCAAATGCAACCTAGACAAAGGACATTTTGGTTGGAACTTGTACAAATGTCAAATATTGCACTTTAGGTTGCAACCAAAGATTTGAAATCTTGGTTGTATATGCTCTTGCCATCACAATATGTTTATTTTAAAATTTATATAAAAAAATGGACCAATTTCAGTTTTTTTTTTACAAATTACGTGAAAAGCGTGGTTAATAAACACATTTCCTTGAAAGAATGTTTAATATAATTGCTAACAACATTTTTATAAAATACGTTATACGTTGTTAGCGATCAGACTTTCTTTACACTTTGATTTTTAACAAACTTCTACTCTATATCTAACTTCAAAAAGCTTTTAGAAAACGTATTTAATAACCACACTTTTACGTAGTTTGAAAAATAAGTTAAAAAAGAGTCTACTTTTTAAAAAACTTTAAAAAATGTGCATTGTAGTAATAGACTGTTTGCGTATGTGTAATCCATCACTTATTTGTTTGTTCAAATTCTGAAAACATATTACACCACTGTAGGAATTTTACGGGTTCAATTGAGAATTTTTTTGGTTGAATTATTATTGGGTTTTTTTTATGCATTTTCACATCCATACAACACTGCTTTAGTTACTTTATGATGTATAAAGATTTTGCATGCCCCATAACCCCAAAAAAAAATATCTGGAGCCGCCACTTGGTGTTGGCTAGGAAGAGCTAGGATCCTGATCACTTGTTTATATTACCAAAAAGGAGAGAAATGAGGAGAAATGGAAGGAAATAGAGAGAAAATGTTCTCTTATAAGTTATAATCCACTACTCTCCAAAATCAGAGAGATTGGGAGAGAAAAGAAACAAATAATTACTAGTTTTACATAATACCAAACATGTCTATCTAATACTAAAAAGAAATAAAAACATAAAAAGTTATTTTGTTAATATAACCTATAAAAATTTATTTTCTTTTCTTTTATATTAATTTATTCAAATAACATTGGAGAGAAATTTCTCTCCAACTTAACCAAACAAACAAGATGGAGAGAAAACCCCATTTTTTCTTCTCTTTTCTTTTCTTAAAAGATCATTCCTTTTCTTTTTATCTCCTAGATTTCCAAACCTAGTATAAAAATACAGTCCGAACTAAAGTGTGTAAATCTTCCTCATAGGAAACAAGTACTCAAACCACAATGTTCAATTTCCCTCGCTCAACAATCAAACAAGGCATTGCAAAGAAAAATAGCGCAAACAAGGCATTACAGAGCACAAACAACCACAGGGCTGGCAGAGAAAGTTGAAAACCCTAACCAATGCAAAGTAGGAGAGAAAACAATATATATATATGTAGATATAGCATACCTCGATATGTGCAAACAATCTTCAGCTAAGAGGAGCACAAAAAACCCTAGAAATTCTGTTCTTAGAGAGAGTTCGGCAGTGTTCGTTAGAATTTTTTAAATATGATTTAAGAATATAGAGGTATTTTAAGGTTGTGAGTTTTGAATCATGATTTGTGTATGAAAAATTGTTTGATTATAAGTTTTAGATAGAATTTTAAATTGAGTTTCAAATAAATGACGTGACTTATGATGTTTAATTTAAAAATTTACTATTCAGAACTAAATATATAATCCAAAATCTTATTCAAAACTTATAAAAAAACTTAGGGTAAATTACATTAACACCTCTTGTGGTTTGATTTAATTACTACTCATTCCTTGATATTTTGGAAATTACATTCTCATTTCACAAATCTCTGATTATATAAAGGTTCTGGTAAAAAAAAGAGAAAATTACATTAAAAAAAAAAAGAAATGGGAAAAAAAAAGAAAGTAAAGCAAAAAAAAAAAAAAAGAGTGTATGAGTTCAATGATTTCATTATGTCTAAATAATTATAATGACAGGAGGTTAGTGTAATTTTCCAAACGTCAGGGGTGATATGTATTAAACCCAAACCTCAAGGGGTGTAAGTGTAATTTATTCAAAAACTTAAAAAAAAATTTAAAAATATCTTTTATTTAAAATATAAATATAACAGGTGCAAAAAAAATAAATATTGTTCCGGTCAATCAACTGGACGTTCAGGAAGACGACCGGATTAGTCAAATTTTTTTGTAAAAGAGTTTTTAAAAATTAATGTAAAATTATAATTTAAAAAACTCAAAACAAACGCCAATAAAAAAAATGAGGGTGAAAATGTGTTTGGAGAAGTTCTCCAAACACAGTCGTCTTCATCTTGGTCGCAAAAGAATTCTCCGTGGGAAGAAGGGTGTGAAAACGATGATGATAGACAAAGCGATAAGGTGAAAATATTTCTGGAGCTTATATACACTGAAGAATGAATCACAAAATGAACAACCGGCCCAATTTGGTTGTTATATGTGTCGCAAATTAGGCCCATGGGTTAGATGCAAATTATCGACTTTTGATTACTGTGAGTTTATATATATTAAGGCCGTATTTATCATAACTTAAGGAAGTTAAAAAGTCAAAAAGTCACTATCATATTTAAGTCACATCATCTTGTTTAAGTCATATCACCTCTCTATTACATCACTTCAAATTCAACCCATACACAACCCATATTTTATAAAAAATAAAAAAGTGCACTTATTTAGATCATCCCAAAACACCCTTAAATTTTGTTTGGTATACATTATTTTCTTAATCATGCAGTTAGTTTATTTGTATATATTAAAAGGGTTATTCTAGAAACTTTAATTAAATAAAATTGTCACAAAGCACAAATTTAGTGGGACTCACTTTACTTTAAATTTTTTTTTCTTTGGTGAGACTTTTTCATATTAAAAATATTTAATGTTTTGAACATGTTTATGTTTGAGAATTATTTGTAATATTTGGAGAAGAAAAAAGTCAAGAATTATTGAAATATGTGGGATAAATTTGGATTTTGTTTGTTAGTTTGATACAAATCTTTTGATAAAATCAAAAGAATGTAAAAAATTAAAACCATAATATTCTATAAACTGAGTGGATGGTCCTAGCGTACTCCAGACCACAGTCTTGTAGGATATATCACCCCATGTTGAGAGGGTGATAATGCACCACTTGTGGACTCCCAACAATGGAGCACCCGCTAGCTAATGGTGGGGGTGGCTCACCAACTCCAAACCACTAGAGAGTGGAAGGAGGTAGGTGGTGGCCAATCACCCTTCTTCATTTTGTGTATAAATGAAGGACTAGAGTAGAGGTGAATGAGAGAGAGAGCAAGAGAACCAAGAGAGTGAGAGATGTGAGAAACCGTCTCCCTCGGTGTGAGCGAGGGAGACGGGTGAATGGGTGAGTGAGAATAGTGTGAGTTTCTCCTCTGTAATATTTCTGTAATCTCTCCATTGTCATAAGTGATAACCGGTTACTCTCCCGTGGACGTAGGCCGGATTGCCGAACCACGTTAAATTTGGTGTCTCCTTTCTGTGTGGGTGTGTTATTCTGCTTGGTATGGTTTCTATAAGGTCTTGGGCGGGATCCCCGATCCCAACAAGTCTAAGTCCGTAATTACAATCGTTACATTTTATTAGAAAGTCAAATGTTCCCACATTTCCTTTTTCTTTTTCTTTTTTTTCTTTTCTTTTTTTTTTTTTTAAGGAAGAACACAGCATAAACATATAAAAACAAAAGTTATACAACGTACATGGTTAGCCAGTAAGCTGGCATTACCGAGTAGCAGCTTTTGCCACCAGATGCGCTGCATTAACAAAGCTCCTCCTAGGAACCTTGATAATCCTGAAGTAATCAAAACAACTAGACATAAATCTAATATCATCAGCATTTCTTTTTATTTGTGAATTTTGATGTATAAAAGAAAAAGTGTAATTTTAGTTTTTAGACTGAACTTGCAATTGATGCTTAAAACTCAGTTCTATTAAGCTAAATCTGTGTTTATAAATATTAATCTGGGACAATTAAAAAAAAAAAAAAAAACAGAGAATTTGAACTTACTAACAAATAAATTCTGAATTTTTATTGTTAATTTTCTTAATCATATAATTAGTTTTATTAAATATGTTTAAAATATTTAAGGTTTTGAACATGTTTATATTTGAGAATTATTTGTAATGTTCGGGAAAAATTGAAGAATTATTGAAATATGTGGGATAAATTTGGATTTTTAACCCAACAAAAAAATTCTTTTGATTTGCTTTTTCCTTCCCACCAGCTGCCTGAAAGAAAATTCTTCCCTGGGAAAATAATGAGGAATGCAGAACAAACTCAACACAAAATTAACATGCATATTACATGAAACCACATATAAATTATGCGAGAGTGGGAGAGATGAATTCACTAATATCAGAGGTTGAAGAAGCCAAGAACATTGAATTATTTACTCCAAGGACAACATTATTTCTGCAATTTATGATGAATAATACACTGCTTCGCATGTTTCATAGGCAAATAAAACTACATTCGGATAACAATTGCTCAGCCTTTTCTTTTCTTTTCTTTCATGTAAAAAATAAGTAAATTTTTTTTACAACTTTTCATTTTCGTTTCACATCACACACAGGATCTACAGTAATCCGTTGCTTCAGACTTGTACACGATTAGTCCCCAGATATATCTATGTGCATAAATGTCAGAAGTATATGCTTTAAGTACTTAAAAAAAATAATTAAAGATCGAACTTTAACAAATAAAAATATTTCATTTTTACTGTAAGTGTGATAAAAAAAATTAGATTAATATTTTAATCACACTTAATTTGATTAAATGTAAAAATATTTATTTTTTATATCACTTTCAATTAGGTGTGATTATATATATTTTTTAATCACACCTTATAATTAACATAGGATTATATTTATTTTTCATGTGACTTTTTAAATGAGTGTCATTATATCTTTCTTTTTCTTTTTTAAATCACACATTTTAATTAACGGCTCAGATCATTTCAAATAAAAAATTAACAAATGAGATCGTTGGGCAAAATAATGAGTGGACAAAAATCACAACTCCTCTTTCTAGTCTCACACCTTTCAAATTTCAAAATCATTCAGCTCTAGCTCTCTCTCTCTCTAGTTTCGTTTGAAAAGTGAGTTGATTTTTTGATTTTTTAATTTTTTTATTATCTTAGAGTATCTCCAACGGTGGATTACATTTTTCACCAAATTTGAGTAAAAAAAAACTAATTTTCTTAATCTGATATGGCTTGTTTCAACCATGCATCAAAAGGGAATGGGTTGACTAGTAAGGTTTTTTTTTTTTTTATCTGTTTGAACCTTTTTGACCGGTTTGAACCTATCTTTTTGAAAGGGAACCGGTCAACCGGTTGGTCAACCAGCCGGACATCTGGCTGATTGACCGGTTGCCCTGTCCAACGGTCCAGAACAGTGAAATACTGAAATACAGAGCTTGTCCTCAGTTTGATGAAACATTTATTCTATTCTCATTTTGATATCAAATTGGTAAAACCATTGGAGCTTAAAAAAGTTACTTTTTTATCAAATTTCAAATCTGATGCATGGTTTGATGCACCGTTGGAGATGGCCTTAGCATGTGACTAAAAAGCTTGATTTGAGAAGGACTTTCGGCCTTTTTGATTTTTTTGTGAGAATGAATATAATAATTATTAGTGAGATGGGCTTGTTTGGTTAGTGTTTGGGAAAAAAATTTCAGAAATTTTCTCTACAAACAAATTTCAGAAATTTTCTCTACCAAACAAATTTTCCCAAAAAAATTTCCCAAAACACACAAACCAAACAAATTTTCCAAACAAATCTCTCTCACACACACATCAAATCAATCACTTTTTCCAAAACTCTCTCTCAAAACAATTTTCCAAAACAAATTTCCCAAAACACCAAACCAAACATGTTTTCGTACTTTTTTTTTCCAAAACATGTTTCTGAAACACAAACCAAACAAGCCCTCCGTCCCAAAATATTAGTCTCTTATTTCATTTTTCATTGTCCCAAAATGTTAGTCCCTCTTCAAAAATCAAATACAAAAATAATATAAATTTCATATTTTGCTATTCTTTTAAATTAATAAACAATATAAAAAGTACAATTATGATATTGATATTTCTAAAAAATGTACTATCAAAAGAATAATATTGAAAAATTAACTTTTTTCAAATTTAATAATTATACTATCAAAAAAAATTAAATTTTCTAAAAGGAACAATTATTTTGAAACGGAGGGGAGGGAGTATTAAAAAACCTTTTTTTTTTTTTTTTTTTTTTGGGGTGCTATTTTAGCCCAAAAACCTCAAAACCAACTTGCCAAACGGAGGCTCTCTCTATCTCTCCATCTTCCTCGCAAACCCTCACTCTCTTCATATCTACGCCATGAGTTTGTGAGCCGCACTTCATCTCCCCCCTCACCACTACCGTCGCAACATAGCAGTAAGGCTTCGGCGATTGAGACTTGAGATCGAGGTCGACGATGAAGTGATGATGGGCCGAGAACGGATTGAGGCCACAAATCCAGTGGGTATCCCTCATCACAAACCCTATCTCTCTCGCTCTCATTCTCTCTCTACCTTTGTGTAAACAATTTTCAATAATTATTTACAAATCTAAAACGAAAAAATAATGTATTTTTATTGCGTTGTCTATATTATTGAACTGAAATAAATGGATTGTAGGTTAATTTCCATGTTAATTTTTATATTTTGTGTTGATTTCTTCTATTGCTTTTGGTATTGATTATTTGTTACTCTAGTGTTTTTGGGATGTCTTTTGGTTTGCTGTCTTTGTGTTGATTTCTTTAATTGCTGCCATGTATACCCTAATGTTGAGGTCACCATCCATCGACCTCAATGTTCTCTGGCGATGGCGTCGTAAATTCCTTATGATCTGACATGGACTTTGACAGGGATAGGCCCACAGGGACCACGGCCCACCATGAGTAAACCCAAGCCCACCAATTAAACCCCATTGCACAACCCGGGCGGTAAAACCCAGCATCACTGGGAGCCAACTGGACAGGGAAGACCAATGACATTCGGACACGCGGCGGATGCAGGACAGGCCACGTCAGCAGACAAAGATCTGCAGAGTTATTGCCACAGCACATCACCATTAATGCGATCCATCAGAACATTTATTGCGACAACACTTCTCAGCCGGCACGGCACCCCCTCACCCTGAACAAGGCAAATCACGACACAAGCTTTCGGCGGGGAAAATCCCAGAATAGCAGAGGTAACGAAATGATTACAAAAGGATATAAGCAAGGAAAAAGGAAAGAAGAAGGTTAAGTTTTCTACCTCTCTCTCTCTCTCTCCCTCTCTCTACGTTTTGTCTATTACCCTTTCTAATTCACACACCGGAGGGTTCGCCGGGGGACTACCCCGTCTCCCGATTGAACTTGCTTGCAGGTTTTCCAGTGGACCTGAGGAGCTAGGATCGGTCCAGCCCATACACGACGACACCCAGCATCATCAGTGGCGCCGTCTGTGGGAACCCGGTTTGTCCGTGCGCCAGTTGTGTTCATTGCCGCCGGAGACCCTGTTCAGTAACCTTCTCACCTCATCCGTCAAGTGTATGGTCACGACTAGATCCATGGCTTCCCACCATAATGCTACCGACCACCAAGCCGACCCTCCCAACCCAAACAATCCACCACAGTACTTCACCGAGCTCACCAACAGCATCAACCGTATGGCCGAACAAAACCAAGCCCTAATCAATGCTCTGCTACAAAGAAACCTCCCTATACCTCCACCTCCGGATATTCCACCCCACCCAGAACAAGTTCCAGGCCATACTGTCCCACAACCCGACCCTCTCAACTCGGGAGGTTTGCAGCCTCCTCACCCACATATGCACCCGCCACCTCCACCCCCACGTCCATCAGTCATAGCCCCAGCTCCAGAGGGAGAAGCTAGCAGTGTTCAACATCTGTCTCCCTCTGGCGGCGACAACATTCCCCTCTGGGACGCCGAACTCCGAGCCATGAAACTCCAGCTCCAGGGGGTTATGCAGAATATCCAACATAAGCCCTCCACCACAGCAAACTCCCCATTTGTCGCCTCCATCCGAGACAAACCCCTACCCGCCAAGTTCAAAATGCCTACCATCGACCCCTTTGACGGCACGACCGACCCCGTCGACCACCTGGAGACCTACCGTACCCTCATGATCCTCCATGCTTTCCCTGACGAGATCATGTGCCGAGCCTTTCCCGTGACACTGAAGGGGTCAGCTCGGCTATGGTTCAGCCAGTTGCCACCGGATTCGGTCTCCACATTCCAACACCTCAGTGATTCCTTCCTGAACCACTTCATCGGGGCCCAACGCCAGCGACGTCCGGCGACCCAACTCCTCAACATCCGTCAGACCGAGGGGGAGTCACTGCGCAGCTTTGTCACTCGCTTCAACACCGAGGCCTTACAAGTTGCTGAAAATGACGATAAAGTCATCCTCACGGCCTTCATGGCTGGTCTGCGGTCATCCGATTTCCTCTTCTCCCTCTCCAAGAACCCTCCGACATCCATGGCAGCCTTGCTCTCCAAAGCCCAAAAGTACATGAACGCCGAGGATTCTCTAGCCGCTCGGCAAGACCCCACGACTAAATATCTGGCCCCTAGAGAAAAGAGAAAAGACCAAGAACCCAGTAATGCCCGGCATCATAACCAAACATCCCGCTACGCCGACCGACCTCCTCGCGCCGACCGGCCAGGCCCAACCAGACCCCCCGGTCGGTTCGAGCAATACACCCCCCTCAATACTCCCATAGAACAAGTTCTTCACCAGATTCAACGCGACTACCCCCTCAAATGGCCCCTTCCTCCACGGAACCCTTCCAACCGTAAAGACCAGTCCAAATACTGCCGTTTCCACCAGGATCACGGCCATAACACCGACGACTGCATCAGCCTCAAAGACCAAGTGGAGACCCTCATTCGCCAGGGGCGCCTGAGCCGATTCACAGATACCCGCCCTCAGCAGAGGCAAAGGACTGAACCCCGCAGAGACAATCCCAGGCATACCCCTCCACGGCGACCAGCCCAACCAGACCAAGGGCATGACCGACCCCGCCAACAACCCCGCCCCCAAGGTAATCCGCCTCCGCCAGTTGGTGAAATCAGAGTTATTTCAGGTGGCCTTGCCTGTGGTGGACCGTCTCGCTCAGCTCAGAGGGCGGAGCTCAGAAAGATACGGCAGGGCTCAGACAAGACAGTGGCCACGGTCGACCGACCCCCCAAACAACCCAAGCAGTGGACAGAGCCCATTACCTTCACGGACGCCGACTGCACAGGCATCCGTTATCCCCACGATGATCCCCTTGTCATCTCCGCTGTCCTCTCCAATTATAAGGTCAGAAGAGTCCTCATCGATAATGGCAGTTCCTCGGACATCATTTTTCTCAACTGCTTCCGCCAGCTGAAGATCGGGGAAGAGAGCCTGTCCCCACTCCAAACTCCTCTGGTCGGCTTCACCGGCGACCGGGTGACCTCTGTCGGTTCCATTGATCTCCCCATCACCATTGGAGAGTACCCACGACAGACCACGAAGTTGCTTACTTTCCTTGTTGTGGACTGCCCCTCTGCTTACAACATCATCCTCGGCCGCACCGCCCTTAATGCCTTCCAAGCCATCACATCCACCTACCACCTTGCCCTCAAGTTCCCTACCGATCTCGGGGTCGGAACGGTGAGAGGGGAACAGACCGTCGCTAGAGAATGTTATGTGGCCTCGCTTAAAGAGATCAAACTGAAGGAGGCAATGGTCATTGAAGGGCTTGACGTCCGAGATGAGGAGGAACTGATCAGAGGCGAACCTGTGGAGGAACTCGTCGAAGTTAACATCGATCCCACCAACCCGATCAAAACAGCTAAAATCGGCAGCCAACTGCCCCCCCAAGCAAAGGCCGACCTCACTGCCCTCCTGACCGAACACAGGGACGTCTTCGCTTGGACTCATGCAGACATGCCAGGCATCGACCCCTCTTTCATCACCCACCGCCTCAGCATCGAGCCTCATTTCCGACCCTACCGACAAAGGCAGCGTATTTTCCATCCAGAGCGCAACAACCTCATAGCTGCAGAGGTTGACAAACTTCTAGAGGCCCACTTTATCCGGAATGTGGACTATCCCAAGTGGCTATCCAACGTGGTCCTGGTACGCAAACACAATGGCAAGTGGCGTCTCTGCGTCGACTACTCCGACTTGAACCGAGCTTGTCCCAAAGATAGCTATCCTCTCCCCGCATTGATCTGCTGGTTGACGCCACGGCCGGTCATCAAATGCTCAGCTTCATGGATGCTTTTTCAGGGTACAACCAAATCGTGATGCACTCATCCGACCAGGAACACACATCTTTCATCACTGACCGGGGCACCTACCACTACCGTGTCATGCCGTTCGGACTAAAGAATGCTGGGGCCACCTACCAACGTTTAGTCAATACAGTCTTCCACCATCAGATCGGACGGAACATGGAAGTGTATGTGGATGACATGCTGGTCAAGAGTAAACTCTCCACTGACCACCTCACCGACCTACGAGAGACTTTTGCCACCCTCCGCAAATATCAAATGAAGCTCAACCCAGAGAAGTGCGCCTTTGGCGTGGGCTCTGGCAAATTCCTGGGTTTTATGGTCAGTCAGCGCGGCATCGAGGCCAACCCAGAGAAGATCAAGGCCTTGATCGAAATGCAGTCACCCAAAACCGTTAAAGAGGTCCAAAGACTCACTGGCAGAGTGGCAGCCCTCAACCGTTTCATCTCCCGCGCAACGGATAAATGCCTGCCATTTTTCAAAGTCCTGCGGCAGACTTTTGAGTGGACAACTGAATCAGAAGAAGCCTTTCAACAGTTAAAACAGTGCATGGCCAATCCTCCCCTCCTCTCACAGGCAATTACCGGCGAGCCCCTCTTCCTCTACCTAGCAGTATCAAGCACTGCAATCAGCGCAGCACTCATCAGAGAGGACGGCTCAGTTCAACGGCCGGTCTACTACATCAGTCGGGCTCTCAGGGGAGCAGAGCAGAACTACCCCTTATTAGAAAAGCTGTCCCTGGCCCTGGTCACCGCCTCCAGGCGACTCCGCCCCTACTTCCAAGCCCATTCCATAGTGCTTCTCACCGACCAGCCACTGAAGAAGGTCATGCAGCAACCAGAGCTCTCAGGAAGACTTATGCAGTGGTCAGTAGAACTAAGCCAGTACGACATCTCTTATCGCCCCCGGACTGCAATCAAGGGGCAAGCCGTAGCCGACTTCATCTTGGAATTCACCAACCCGGCCCCAACCACTAACCCTCCAGCCCCACCAACCCCGCCCGAGCCCGAAGACCCTCATTGTTGGACACTCAATGTCGACGGCTCGTCTCGCAGGGAAGGAAGTGGAGCTGGTCTCATCCTAACATCCCCCGAAGGGGGTTACTTCAAATGTGCCCTTCGCCTCCTGTTTTCGGCCAGCAACAATGAGGCCGAATACGAAGCATTGATAGCAGGACTTCGTCTAGCCAAAGACATTGGTGTTAGCCACATTCGCGTGCTCAGTGACTCCCAACTTATCGTCGGCCAGATCACGGGTGAATTCGATGCCAGGGACACCACAATGCGGACTTACAGGGACATGGCGCTCACACTTGTCCGTCTCTTCAACACTTTCCAGATTAGACACATACCTCGGGCGGAGAACTCCAGAGCAGATGAGATGGCCCAGCTGGCCTCCGCCGATCAATCCGACCTCAGCCATGGAGTTCGCCTCGAATACCTGACACACCCGGCCATCTCACCCGACCTGCAAGAAGTGCACTTTCTCCAGACGGAACCCATTCCTTGGGCATCCGACATCTTCCTCTTCTTGACCACTGGTGAACTCCCAGATGACCAACACCAGGCTGCCAAGGTCAGAGCCCGGTCAGCCAACTACATTCTGGTCGACGGCCTCCTTTACAAACGCGGTTTTTCACGACCGTACCTGCGGTGTCTCAGCCCCGCCCAAGCAACCTATGTAATGCAAGAGATCCATGAAGGAATTTGTGGCAATCATTCGGGCGGCAGGTCTCTTGCACACAAAGTACTCCGCACAGGCTACTTCTGGCCGACCCTCTACAAAGATGCCTCTGATTTCGTGCTGAAATGCGACAAGTGTCAGCGTTTCGCCAATATCCCCCACGCTCCTCCCTCTGAGCTGATCAATCTCTGCAGCCCTTACCCGTTCGCCAAATGGGGTATCGACCTGGTTGGTCCACTTCCCACCGGGCGAGGCCAGACCAAGTTCGCAATTGTCGCCATTGATTACTTCACCAAGTGGGTCGAAGCAGAACCCCTCGCCACGATCACCGAGCGGAATACCACCAAGTTTATCTGGCAATCGATTGTCTGCAGATTTGGCATCCCTCAGGCCATCGTCTCCGACAATGGCAAACAGTTCGACAATGCTAAATACAGAAAATTTTGTGCAGATCTCCAGATTCAACCATGCTTCTCTTCCCCCGGTCACCCCCAAGCAAATGGCCAGGTGGAGGTCACCAACCGCTCTCTCCTGAAGATCATCAAAACTAAACTCGAAGCTGCTAAAGGCCTCTGGGCTGAGGAACTACCACATGTACTCTGGGCTTACCGAACTACTGCACGGACTCCCACGGGGGAAACCCCTTTTCGCTTAACATATGGCGCCGAGGCGGTCATTCCTGTGGAAGTCGGTCTGCCCACCCCCAGGACCTTACACCCGGATCTCGCCTCAGCCGAAGAACTCCGTCGGGCAGACCTGGACCTCATCGAGGAGCTCAGAGAGACTGCCGCCGTCAGGTTGGCTTCGTACCAGCAGAAAATGAGAGCCCATTATAACCGCAGAGTCCGACCACGGGAGTTCTTTCCAGGCGACCTTGTCCTGAGAGAAGCAACTCTTGCCACAAAGAATCCAACCGAGGGCAAGTTGGCAGCCAAATGGGAGGGGCCCTACGTGGTGAAGGCCCGCCCGCGGCCAGGCACTTATCGACTTCAAGACATGGATGGCCGAGACCTTCCCCATCCCTGGAATGCTGAACATTTGAAGCGTTACTATCAATGAATCCTTACTTTTGTATTGATAGAATTGTTGTATTTTCCTTTCTCAATACATAATATAAATATCGACTGGAGTTCCCACTTTCTATAATTCAATTGTCTGAATGTAGCTTCTATTTGCAGCAGCACTTTCAAAAGCCTCAGCCAGACCTGAGCACCTCCAAAAGCCTCAGTCCGACCTGAGCACTTCCAAAAGCCTCAGTCAGACCTGAGCACTTTCAAAAGCCTCAGTCCGACCTGAGCACTTCCAAAAGCCTCAGTCCGACCTGAGCACTTTCAAAAGCCTCAGTCCGACCTGAGCACTTCCAAAAGCCTCAGCCAGACCTGAGCACTTTCAAAAGCCTCAGTCCGACCTGAGCACTTCCAAAAGCCTCAGTCCGACCTGAGCACTTTCAAAAGCCTCAGTCCGACCTGAGCACTTCCAAAAGCCTCAGCCAGACCTGAGCACTTTCAAAAGCCTCAGCCAGACCTGAGCACTTCCAAAAGCCTCAGTCCGACCTGAGCACTTTCAAAAGCCTCAGCCAGACCTGAGCACTTCCAAAAGCCTCAGTCCAACCTGAGCACTTTCACAAGCCTCAGTCCGACCTGAGCACTTTCAAAAGCCTCGGCCAGACCGAGCACTGAGCACCTCCAAAAGCCTCAGTCAGACCTGAGCACTTTCAAAAGCCTCAGTCCGACCTGAGCACTTCCAAAAGCCTCAGTCCGACCTGAGCACTTTCAAAAGCCTCAGTCCGACCTGAGCACTTTCAGAAGCCTCAGCCAGACCTGAGCACTTTCAAAAGCCTCAGTCAGATCTGAGCACTTCCAAAAGCCTCAGTCCGGCCTGAGCACTTCCAAAAGCCTCAGCCAGACCTGAGCACTTTCAAAAGCCTCAGTCAGATCTGAGCACTTTCAAAAGCCTCAGCCAGACCTGAGCACTTCCAAAAGCCTCAGTCCGAGCACTGAGCACTTTCGAAAGCCTCCACAGCCGCAGTCAGAACCATCTGAAAGCTCGTAAAGCACACCGATCATACCATAATTTCAAGATAATTTGACACTTAGTCATATTTTAAAGATGTCCTCCCATATTTCATTTGCCAACCACATCTTCAACGTTACATCTCAGTCTATTCTTTCAAGGTAATTTGACACTTAGCCAATATTTTCAAACTGTTCTCTCCTATTTTCATTCGACACTTTGTTTTACATCTTCAACCTTATGTGTCAGTGCACTTTCATGCCCATTCAACTTGAAACATTATTTTCCAGATCCCCCCCCCCACACTTAAACAAATTTGCTATTTCACTCTGTATTAGAAAATTCCTCATCCTATTTTGGCCTGAATTTTGGCATGACTTTAGTGCCCTACGGCCTGGCACCAGCATTCGCTGAAAACATCAGTGCACCAAATAACAACAAAAAAAAAAAAAAAAAAAAAAACAACACACAGGCCAAACCAACACAAGAGCAAATACACTGGAGTCATCAATTAGAACCATAAGTGCCATTTTATTCATTCAAGAATGTGTACACAAATTACTTACATCCCTTCAAGAAAAAAAAAAAAAAAAAAAAAAAAAAAAAAAAAATGTGTGTATACACAAAATACAAGCTTCTAATGATCACTCCTCCTCCTCGCTCGAGATTAGATCTGCTTCTTCTACACCCTCGTCCAGGGGGGTCTGGGCCACATCATCCTCCTCCACTGTCACCCTGCTAAAGTCAAGCTCTGGAAACAGCTCTTCAGCCTTGCGCCTGAACATTTGCCACCCGCTGTCCCAGTACTCTGCCATTTCATGCTTATAAAAGTCTGACCGTTGGAAGCTCTCTATGACTTCAGACTCAGGCCTTCCTTCAGCCGTTGTCCGCGATGGGCCAGCCCCCCCGGACTCCTCCCTCGCCAGGCTGCTCGCCACTGCAGCATCAATGGCAATCTGAAACTCAGGCGACCCTTTGAACTGCTCAATCGCTGCTGCGTATAGATCGGGGTAAGCAGCCCTCTCAGAGGCTGCCTTCGCCCTCTCCTCATCCAATTCTCTCTGAAGGGCCGCCTTCTCAGCAGAAGCTTTGGCCACCTCAGCTTCTAACTCCCTCTGCAAGGCCTCCCTCTCAGCCACTGCCCTTCTTCGCTCCTCCTCTATCTCCTTCTTTAGGCTCAGCCTTTCCGCCGTTGCCTTCTCCATCTCCGCTTCCAACTCCCTCACCAGCCTCCCCCTCTCCTCGTCTGCCTTGGCAAGCCCGTCTTCCAACTCCTTTTGCAGAGCCTTAACCTTAGCATCTGCCTCATCTTTTTGCCTCACCAGCTCTTCGTTGCTGTTCATGGCTTCTTCGTGCCGATCGTTGGCGATGGCACAGGCTTGTCGGGACTCTTCCAACCTCTTTTGCTCGCCGACCAGTTGGAACTCGAGTGACACAACCTTTCGGCGTGCATCCTCTAGATCCAGCTTGACTGCTTGCAACTCAGCCTGAGCCTTCTCCTAACTTGTCTTCTCAACCTTCAGCTTGGCCAGCTGTGCCTCTGCCTTCTCTGTCTTGATCTTTGCAGCCCCGGCCTTCCTAAAGAGGGCCCCTGCCAAGGTCGTCACCTCCATCTGTGCAGAACACAACCCCCTGAAGAGGTCTGCCTCGTTAAACATTGAAGCTGAGCGCAGGCCTGACTCTTCTACGATCCTCACCAAACGCTCAGCCCCTGCCCTGGCTGGTCCTTCCTCCCCCTCCAGTCGTCCACCCACCGCGCGCGCATGATAAATAGCCGTCTTCAGGCCAACCCCTCCCTCCTGAGGTGCAGGACTCCTTGGCATCTGCTGCCCCCCACTTGGCTCCGAACTGGCCAATCCCCCTGCCACTTGAACCGCGGGGGCGACCCCTACCGCCTCTGGAGCATCCCTGACCACAGGGGTCTCCACCACAGCTGGAACCTCCTTCACCTTCTTGGGCTCAGTCTCCCCTGCGGCCTCCACAGGGGCACTTCTCTTCTTCCTTTTCCTCTTCGGAGCCCCGCCATCATCCCTGGCCTTCTCTCTCACAGGATCCACAGGGAGCTTTCGTGGCTCAAACTTACTCAAGTCTTTCTCCCCCAACGGTTTCGGGCGAGGCCTGATCCTCTCCTTCGCGATCGGCTGTGGGGGTCGGTCGTCTTGTGCTTTCGCGAACATGGCGGCCTTGGCAAGGATTGCCTGATCCTCAGCCTCCTGAGTTTTTCTCCTTGCCTCCAATTCCGCTCGGTCAAGATCCCCACCGACCGGCTGAGGACCCAGCCCCGCCTCAAACAGTGCAGAAGGCTGCACGAGGTCATCCCATCTCGCTTTCTCTTTTTCCCTCCATTCCTTCACCCTCTTCACCCTCTCCCCAGCCTCCGCCCCCAGTCTTGCCTCTACCGTCTTGATTGGCACTTTCCAGATGGTGCGCACCCCAGGCCCCCCGTTGGCAGAAACATAGAACCACCGCGCCCGCCATCCCTTGATTGATGTGGGGAGCCCCGCCACCAACCCTTTCCCCGCCACCGCCTGCAAGGTGACCCACGTCTCTTGTTGCCCTGAGGCCTTGTAACAAGCGAAGAACTCCTCCACCGTCATCGACCCCCCCTCACTTGCCTTTGGCCAAGCACTTGCGCAGGATAGCACGATTTTCCAAGCATTGGGCATCAGCTGACCCGGAGCCACTTCTAGGTGGTTGAGCACGTCCACCACTATTCGAGGCAGTGGCAACCTCAACCCCCCCTTTAGAGCTTCTTCGTATAGGGAAAATGCTCCTGGCCTAACGTCCGATGGCCTCTCCGTTGACGTTGGCAACAACAACTCCACTTCCGCCGGAATTTGGTACTTCTCGCGGATAGCCCCCACCTCCGCCTCCGTTATCGTCGATTTGTCCGCCTTTGTGTGCCAATGGTCCGGCTCCGCCTGACTGATTGGCGTCGGCGCTGCAATCATGGTGGAGCCACCGAAACGTCTCGCTGGTTCCCCTACCCTCTCCGTTCTGTACTGGGCAGCTAATTCTTCAGCATCGTCGTCCCCCAGCGGATCCACTCTCACATTCACGTCTTCTTCTTGCGCCATTCCTACAGTGTGTCTGCGGATCGCTTCTGACGCAGGCCCTAAGAAGTTCAAGAAATGCTCCAATGGTGTATCGCGAGCAACAAACGGTGTAACACTTGGAATATTTTGGGTTCTTGAGAACAAGTAAGTAAAGCGAACAATACCAAAAGCCCACGGTTTACCCGTATTCCAAGGATCCAAATTAATTTTCGCCAGTTTGAAAAGTTTTCAAATCATCCGCCAAAACTGCCTCCTTAATGCCAATAATAATGCCTTGACGTTTCGCTTCTAATCTGACGCTTGACCCTTCTCCTCCCTCAAACTTCTGCCACGTGTATGGCCTGGATGCACTGACTTCTGCCCTCACTTGTCTTTTCCACTTCAACTCATCACGTGACACGCCGCCTCTTGAGCCCCGCGCCCTTCCACTCGTTCACCTGCTCGGCCACCCTCACGGTCGGCCTCACCTGCTCGGCCACCCCCACGGTCGGCCTCACCTGCTCGGCCACCCTCACGGTCGGCCTCACCTGCTCGGCCACCCTCACGGTCGGCCTCGCCTGCTCGGCCACCCCCACGGTCGGCCTCACCTGCTCGGCCACCCCCACGGTCGGCCTCACCTGCTCGGCCACCCTCACGGTCGGCCCTCACCTGCTCGGCCACCCGCACGGTCGGCCTCACCTGCTCGGCCACCCTCACGGTCGGCCTCGCCCGCCCGGTCGGCCTCACGGTCGGCCTCGCCCGCCCGGTCGGCCTCACGGTCGCCCCTCCGGCACGGCCGCCCTCACGGTCGGCCTATGCTCTCCCCCCACCGATCCGATCCATCTTCCCTCTTATTATTCCCTTCGTTGGACTAAAGCTGCACTCGGGAATGGGGGACTACTGACAGGGATAGGCCCACAGGGACCACGGCCCACCATGAGTAAACCCAAGCCCACCAATTAAACCCCATTGCACAACCCGGGCGGTAAAACCCAGCATCACTGGGAGCCAACTGGACAGGGAAGACCAATGACATTCGGACACGCGGCGGATGCAGGACAGGCCACGTCAGCAGACAAAGATCTGCAGAGTTATTGCCACAGCACATCACCATTAATGCGATCCATCAGAACATTTATTGCGACAACACTTCTCAGCCGGCACGGCACCCCCCTCACCCTGAACAAGGCAAATCACGACACAAGCTTTCGGCGGGGAAAATCCCAGAATAGCAGAGGTAACGAAATGATTACAAAAGGATATAAGCAAGGAAAAAGGAAAGAAGAAGGTTAAGTTTTCTACCTCTCTCTCTCTCTCTCCCTCTCTCTACGTTTTGTCTATTACCCTTTCTAATTCACACACCGGAGGGTTCGCCGGGGGACTACCCCGTCTCCCGATTGAACTTGCTTGCAGGTTTTCCAGTGGACCTGAGGAGCTAGGATCGGTCCAGCCCATACACGACGACACCCAGCATCATCAGACTTCATTCCTATTGTCTCAATCTACCCTTGCCAAAATCCATGACCTCTATGGATTTTGGCAAGGGTAGAGGTGGCAAATCCCAAATAAAAAAGTGTAATATGTTAAAAAAAGTTTAGAAGGCTGTTTGGGATCATAATTGGCATATGTTCTCATTTTGGAACCATTTGGAGTATTTTGGAAGTTATTCTCATATTGCAATATCTTTAGTAATCTATTTACACTCGGTTAATTGATTGCATATGCCCATAATAACTAGGGCATGATTATGGACCTAATTTATAAGAATATTTCAATTTGGAAAGAGATACTTCAACCCACTAATTTGGATATTTTCTATTTCGTCGATATTCATTTCAAAACTACAGCCTAGCTGCATATATGACAGAGGAGGAGGTTCATAAGGGAATCATATTTCCTTCAACATTGAGGTACAAATCTTAGGAATTTCTTAGTAGTTTGGATAGCTTGGTTGAAATGCTTTGTAGTTGTGTCTTGATCTTTTTTATAAATTCAGAATACGTAATATAACAAAGGAGGTAGCTGCTGCTGTGATCAAGGAAGCTACAGAAGAGGATCTGGCAGAGGGATACCGTGAAATGGATGCCCGAGAACTCCGGAAACTTACTCAGGTCTTTTAATTTATTTAATTCTTAGTGCAATAACTAAGTTCAAATTTATGTTCTTTTGCATTTTGGTGGAATTCTTTATGGTGATATACATGCAGTGGAGTCCTGATTAGTTGGGCCAAATTAGAGAAAGGCAAAGTGGAGTGTGAGAGCTGGGATAAAGAACAGTCGGGAAGCCAGAAGACCATCCACTGATCCATAGGCTAAGAAACACTAACACGGATAAATCACAAGACATGGACACACTGACGCACAAAAATTTTAAAAATATAGGACACAACACGCGAGGGTCACGCACAAAAATATATAAATTTATATATTTATTATGTCATATATTTGAATATTTTCATTCAAATATAATGAAATAATGTGATTATACAACAGAACACTGATTAAAATCCATTATTTAGTTCCTTTAACTCAAGATGAAAGTGATGATGAGAACACACACCCTCATAATCAAAGCTATTTATAAGCTATTAAGGGTTGGTTTGACATGTTTGAAAAAAGTTAAAAAGTCAAAAAGTCACTATCTTATTTAAGTCACATCATCTTATTTAAGTCACATCATCTCTCTAACACATCACTTCAAACCTAACCCATATTTCATAAAAAGTCAAAAAGTGTACTTATTTAGATCATCCCAAACAACCCCTTTTAATAGTGTTTTTTTGATTGAAATGTCCAACTCTTATTAATTATATTCTCTCTTATATCATTTATATTCTCAAACATTTAACTGAAACACTGATGTGCATAACTAACTCCGTTGAGAGGAAAACAGTGGGAAGCATATGTAATATGCTATTATGGAGATTAATGATTTGCAGGTCACAAATGCATTAGAGTTCAAAATTAACTTGTCTTTTTAGGTTTAATTACTAACAAATATCCAATCTAATCATGCATTAATATTGATTTGTAGCATAGAACAACAAAGAACGATACATACATATATATATATAATATCTCCTACCTTGAATTATTATCTAACCTTCTTTGGATGTCGGCGAGCTTTACAATTAAGCTATCTGGTGCCACTTTGTTTTTCGCTTTGGTTTTTATGTTCTTGGTTTAAGGATTTCTGTTTCCATTTGAGGAATGTTGTCTATGACCCTTTTTTTTTTCACTATTTTATATTATCTCTTATATGAATACTAATGATTTGTTGTTTTGTTCAGTGATAAATGTTAAAAAATTAATACAATCAAATAATATCTTATCATGTAATCTGGTTATATAAAACAGTTTTAAACAAAAAAAGAAAAAAGAAGCAATACTTAATACTTTCCTTTCCATTTGATATGTTGCTATTTTTCTTCACCATTTTATATCATCTCTTACATGGTAGAAATTTTCACATAATAAATATTCATGATTGGTTCCTTTATTTGAAGATAATTATTAAGTAATTAATTACAAAAATTATCATGTAAAGCAAGTTATATATATCAATCAATCATCCTGTTTACATTTAGGTGGGGTTTGACAATTACTTTTTTAGAATTAAAAAAAACTAATATATTTGGTAATTATTGAAATAGTAATTTTTCTATTTTCAAACTTTTTCTTTGTTTGTGAGAAATTATCATATTATGCTTATTGTATTGCGGAGCTCTTGTGGGGATGCGTAGTGAGATTTCTAAAAGTATTAAGGGTAAAATTATCTTTTTACAGATTTGCTAAAAACACTATTTCGTATGCAATAGCATAAGAATCATAGTTACAACTAAGTAGAGCTTTCAGCACCAACAAGAAATCAAAGGCTTTGTGGAATTGTCTTCTTTTCACTTCTACAGGTTATTGGGTTAGAGCGCAATGCAAGGGTTTTTTAGGACATATTTGAGGACATTGATTCTTTATCAGATTGTGTCTAAGAAGCACGGACACAAGGAAGATTAGCCCATGAAAATGGGTTCCTCAACCTTTAAATAGTGTCCCTGAGGGAGTAGTGGACAAAATGGATTGAACTCACGCCTAATAGAAACGTGGTTCATGCTTCCATCCTGTCAGCCTGAGTTGCTAACCTTCTATCAGAAAAATTCTAATCTTGATTATTCTAACCTTGAGGCATTAGTGTATCAAGAGAAAGTGATGCATTACTATTTCAAGTTCAAGTTTTATTTTGTTATTTTGAGTTTCTAATATTATTAATTATCGCGTTGAGACTGTCCAGGTCCCTTATGATATCTCATCTAATGATAAACAATCAGGAAAAGAGGTATATCTCTACTCTCTCTCTCTTTTTCTCCTTTGTTATTTTTCTGAAAACTTCTTTCATAGTTTTCCAAAAGTCCCTGCCCCAAAATTTGTACATGTTAAAGATACAAGTCAATATGCTTTTGATATTATATCCGAGAAGCTTATTCTAGAAAGAAGATGAAACTTCATTTGAAATTGAAGACAATGTTTGCCAAATTTAGCTTAAGAATCCAGTCACTTTTGTCTGTGGGCCACTTGGATGGTTTGTGGCCCATTTTGTGTTTGCCAAACTCACTCGTTACCAGTCGTGATGGCCGGTTTTGAGTCTCACTACTACACATTCAACCTATGAAGCATGAACACGGCAGATTTCATGCCGTGGCAGTGTCTGACACGGGGACACGCCGGGGACACGTACGGGACACGCCGGGTGGCGTGTCCCTTTAATTTAATTATTTTTTTGCAGGGGACACGGTGGAGACACGCGTGTCCACCAAATCTGGACACGCGTGTCCAAATCTGGACAGAGAGAGCAAAACAGAAGAGGAAAGGAGAAGAGTATAGTGACCACTGGTATGGTTATGACAGTTGAGAGCAAAACAGAAGAGGAAAGGAGAAGAGTGCAAACCTAACTTCGATCCAGTCCAGTTGACTCGCCGGCGACCTCCATGACTTCGATCCAGTCCAGTCGACTCGCCGGCGACCTCCATCCCATTCGACTTCGACAATCCAGTCGCCCTTCGACTTCGACGAGCTCTCTCTCTCTCACCTTCTCTCTCGCGATCGCGATCGATCGCTTCTTCCTCTCTCTCTCTCTCAGTCGCGTCTTTATCTCCTTTTTCTGCTGATCTGCTGGATTCATATATATATATATAATATAACTATTATTATATTATTTATCTGCTGGATTCATATTATACTTATTATTTATATAGATAACTATTATTATTATATAACTATTATATTATATATACTTATGCATATTAATAAAAATAAATAAACATGTATATAAAATAAAATAAAAAAATTAATTATAACATATTACTTAAAAATATAATAAATAAATAAAATAATTAATATGTATTAAAATAAAAATATTTATAAAAAAATTAAAAGGTCTGCCGTGTCTCCTGCCGTATCCGTGTCTCTATTTTTTAAAAATTGACGTGTCCCGTGTCCGTATGCGTGTCCGTATGCGTGTCCGTGCTTCATAGCATTCAACTTCCCTTTATGCCAATTGTTTTTTAAAGAAAGTTGCCACTGGGAAAAAAGAATTCAAAACAAAAATAAAATATTTGATTTCTTAAATATTGTAATTTCTTTCTTCAATATAAATTGAAGTTTAGTAATTCTTTTTTATGATCTTTTCTGCTAGACTTTCATTACTATATATGCCTGTCACATATCCTCTATGTAGTGTACCAGGTTTTGATGATTTAGTGGTATGTTAGATTCTTGTTATATTAATGGTGTGCATATAATTTATTTAGTTTTGACCGTTGGGTAGTTTTCAATCGAACATGGGCCTTTTTGGAGTTAATCCTTCAGCTTTAGGCTGAATAACACTAGGAAGCTCGACGAAGAGATAAAGAATCTTTCTCATGAGTATATTTTAAATTCAAGTGTGCACGTGTATATATATATATGACACATTTACTTCCCTTAAATTCCTTGTACATTTTCTGAATGAATTTTACAATTCATTTAAACTTCTTTCCGCATGGAGATGATATATGTGTTGATACACCTATTCTCTGGTAATGCGAGTCATGTGGCCTTGTTTATTTAGAATTTTTTTTTAGCACTGCATATACATTTTGTATAGAATAATTTACACAACTTTAACCTTGCTTAGGTGTCACACCACTAGAAATTTCAGCATAATTTTCTTTTAGGTGATGACTGGATAATAAATTGTATTAATTTTTAATATTTAAGAAGTAGGGCAATATAAAATAACTAGATGGGAGCATCAATTTGTGTTTTAGGTGATGACAGTCTCTACAAATAGTAAGTTTATTTATATGCTTCTAGCGGTCTTTCAATTAATTTGTGTTTTCATTTTTCAGGTAAAAAATTGCTTGGAGAGATACAAAATATGGTTAAAGAATTCAAGAATTTTGTGTTTTAAGTTTTTTTTATTTTTTAATATATGTAATCACAGTTAAAAACTTTTTATTGATTCTTTTGTATATACTTTTGAACATTCAACTTTTATTTATGAAATATATGACGTTATTTCATTCAATATAATGTTATTCCATTCAATATGTGGTTGTGATTGAAAGGATAATATATAGTGTGTATTACATTCTTCAAATGTACGTATAAAAATAATATTGATTATTCTTCAAATGAGAAATGCATATAACATGTGATCTTATCTCATTATTAATCACTAGTTTTATTTGATATTATCACACTTAAAATCTGTGATCTAAATGTTTATTATTATAGGTTTTATTAGTTATTAATCATGCTTAAAAGATATGATCTAAATGTTATTAATTACACTTAGAAGATGTGATCTAAATATTTATTATCACATTCAAAACATGTGATGGAGCCCTGTTAAACATGTGCTGGAACCCTGTTGCAACCAAAACTGGAACAGAGTGTAAACAGGGGCTTCCGGAGTATGTTCATCCACCCTTCTCTCTCCTATCAGTGACAGAATCTCAAAGAGAGAGGGTTTGCTTCACAAATCATCAAACATCCAAGGATATTTGGATGATGATTAGTGAAGCAAAAAGATGGTAATCAATGACAACAAAACTTAAAAGATGTGATTAAATAATATACATCACACAAAAAGAGTGATCTATTTATAATTTTATAGTAGTGTTTGCAATGCAAAAGCAGTTTAGCAGCCCACTGTTGGTCATACATCATGCTTTAATAATTTACATTAATGCTGGTGTTGGAGCGAGATTGATCAATTTCGTGTGTTTGTGATCCTCTTGGTATGTAAAAAGCCGAGCTAGTTAGAAAACGTAATGCTCCGGGCTGTGAGGTATATGATAAATGCAAGGTATGCAGCTGTAAAAGCAGATACTACGGAGCTTAGTAACCATCCATTTACTTCGGAATAGAAAAATTCCAGCAAAAGATAACCGTTGATCACTATCACCAAGGCGGCCACGAGCCATGAAACCATCTACCAATAAAAAAGAAAAAAGAAAAAAAAGAGTGAATCCATAAAGTCATTCTCAGTTGAAAACTCAAGCTAGCATTCAAGTCAAGGGGGCCGGAAAAAATATTTCTTTATTTATTTTCACTTTGTGCTTTATAAGAACTATGAATTGCAACACAATTAAGGAATAATAGTAAAACAGACCCTGTATATAACAATGGCAAATGGAGAGAGAAATATACAAGCATTGATTTAATCAACCATTGTTTCTGTGTGAGTGTGTTTTGCTTGTATTCTAAGCTAAAAGTTGATAATCCACAAGTAGAATCTATAAACACCTCCTATCAGGACAATCATCTTATTTAAGTTACTCTTACCGCATACGCGGCTATAACAAACGGCTTAACACAAATTTATAAAAAAAAATAAAAAAATCATAAGCAGCCCATTTAATCTGCAGCAAATAGCACCAAGTAGATATCATATCAACTTCAATTTTCCTACTCGAAAACAAAGAAAGTCAATCTAAATTGTTACTAAATATATCTGAATATTCCGCATCCTTAATGTTTATCTAAGGAATGATTCGTCTATCATTTTACCATGGCTAGCAACAAAAGCAACATCAATGGAACACCAAACTTTTGAAGATATAAAATCACCAAAAAATAGAGATTGATCAACCTCACCAATAAATGCACCATCTATGCAAAATGTCTATGTACTACATCAGTAGCAGTGGAAGGCTTACAAACACATGGAAAATCAACTCACTCATTGACAATTAATAATTAAGAGAAATTAGCAGACAAATTCAGAAGAAGATATTGATATAGTCCGAAGGATTACATTTTCAAATTGTTTCAATATCAATATTTTCCAGAAACTTTTTAATTGAATAAAGCAACAACCAAATCATTGTAATCTTTTTTGGAATGAATATTGTCTCTTTTAGTCCACTAATTATAAGTAACAAATTCAAGATGATCTCAATGTAACAAGAATATGACATGACATGAGAGGAGTTATTAACAAATGTTGTCAAAAACACTATTGTGATGATCATAAATGTATGGGCAAAAGGACAATACAGCATTTTAAACACAATAGTAGAGAGAGAGAGAGAGAGAGAGAGAGAGAGTAAAAATGTACCTTGAGGACCGGGCCAATTTTGAAAATACCCATTACCTCCTCCTTAGATACCAAACAAAGAAGGGGAATAAGCGCAAAAGGGATCTGAACCGACTGAAGCACATTAAGCCATTCATTGAGAACATCTAACGAGTCCTCGGAGGTATCAAAAGCAAGAGCAACAATCATAATCGGGATAATAGCACAACTTCTCGTTATCAAAGCCCTATGCCATTTCTTCAACCTCAAATTCAGAAAGCCTCCCATAATAAACTGCCCAGCATTAGTACCTGTGAGCGTGCTACTTTGGCCAGCTGCTAATAACCCAATACTCCAAATATACAGAATTGGGAGTATCCCTCCCCCGTACTTCTCTTGAAGGTACTGTCCTGCATTTACGAGCCCAATACTATTGGCTATGTCGGTACCATAAAATGCTTTGGCAAACGCGGCAGTAACAAATAGATTGATCATGAAAGAGATTGTGAGGGCAACAGTGGACTCTATGGAGTAGTAGTTTAGGGCTTCTCGAACACGGCCAGTCTTGCGCCGGTCAATCTCTCTTGATTGTACAAGAGCAGAGTGCAAAAATATGTTGTGAGGCATAACAATGCAACCCATAACACCCACTGCCTGTTGTATTGTTTTAGAGCTAAGTTTTGGAATTAAAAGACCTGCAAGGAGATCCAATTGTTAGTGATTTAGAATCAGAGAAGTTTAAGGAAGGGTACAGTGGTATTGTTTTCAGTTTTTGTAATGAAATTGATACGGAAAACTATATTAAAAAATTGTCTTCGAGAAACTTTTCTAAAAACACCTTTTTCTTCATGAAGGCAAATGCTAATGAGTGTCCTCACGCATTGTTTAGTGTTGGAATTGGAGTCAAAGTGTATGGGAAAAATGTAAAATGTCAAAAAGTGTTTTGAATTCAGTAAAAAGAAATTTGATTTCAATAAAAAGTGTCTCATATTCTTCTTCTTTTTTTTTTTTTTTTTCTTTTTGTCATTTTCTTGCGCCCTGACAAGGCCCTTTATGAAATAACTTGAAATTGTTTATAAAATTTTCAAAAATTGTTTGGCATTAAAATGAAAATGATAAGTGAACTTTTCATAGTTTTAAGAACATCAAAAATGAAAACAACAGTTTTGAAAATGATACCAAAGAATGTCAATCCAAAATAAAAGATTGGTTAGACATTAAAAAAATTGTAAATTTGAAAAAATAAAATATTCTCACCAAGAAGAAGTTCTACTCCATTGGGCTCTGTTTCACCAAGCATCCAAGCAAATGACAGTGCCATCGTTGCAATAAGAACCGCAAAAACTGCTTCCAGTTTCCTCACACCATAGTTCTCAAGAAATAGAAAAATGAAACTGTAAAGATAAAATGGACTCAAATTAGTAAAACAATTTATATGAACTAATATAGTTTATTTATTTAAAAAAAAAAACTTTAACTTAGTTTCGTTGTAAAACCAACAGTATGAAGCATAACAAAACTAAACTTCATTGTTTTCTCTCTCTCTCTCTCTCTCTCTCAAACACACACTGATTGATATATTCATTTTCTTATCAACCAGACGCAGAGTTATGTAATACCTATATCTATATATCTATCAATCTATCTATATATTATATAAGGAAAAGGTTTATGGTTACTGAGATTGTTAAATTATTTTTATAAAAAATTAAAAAAAATAATTTGTTTATCAAAAAACTTTTTAAAACAAATATAGATATCTATATCTATCTATCTATATTATTTACACTATATATTAAGCAAAAGAGTGTTTTTAACCCCAAGGCCTGTGGGAGTTTCAATATCCCAATCTAAATTTTCTAAATTTTTTATTTTTTTCCTTTAAAAAAAACTCAACATTTATTAAATTCTCCAAAATCTTTTTGACTTCATTTTCAATGCTCTACTCTATAATTGGAAGAAAGCCTATAGGCTAATGTGAACTCATCTACTATTGAATGCTTTAATTAAAACTTATGCACACCAAACTTATTAATTGAGTCCTCCATGGCCCAATGAAAAATTATGCCATCGTGTATTTCACATGCAAAATATATATATGTGTGTGTATGTCTTGGCTCATTAAATTATAATTTCCATCTATCTATCTATCTATCTATACTACATATTAAGTAAAATGGGGTTTTTAACTCCCAAGATCTGTGGGAGTTTCAATATCCCAATCTAAATTTTCTAAATTTTTTATTTTAAAAAAAAAACCTCAGTATTTATTGATTTGGTTAAAATCTCCTAATTAGCATTTATTAACGTTTTTCAATCCACATGTCTTTCCACATACGTACATTTATTGATTTGATCAAAATCCTCTGATCAGCATTTAAAATCCTCTCATACAAATAATTATAAATACAATCCGTGTATAGTTACTGCAGTACCCTTTTCAACTTCTCTCATACACTATGGTTAGTGATAAGATTGTTAAATTATTTTTATAAAAAATCTTAAAAAACATAATTTATATATTAAAAAAAATTTAAAACAAATATAAATATTTATAATTATTCCGTGCATAGCACGGGTGATAGGCTAGTATTATATAAGAAAAATGAGGTTT
Source organism: Camellia granthamiana (assembly GCA_036172215.1). Classification (NCBI taxonomy): domain Eukaryota; kingdom Viridiplantae; phylum Streptophyta; class Magnoliopsida; order Ericales; family Theaceae; genus Camellia; species Camellia granthamiana. Next base: position 44,244,677 of record CM069912.1, on the reverse strand, counting down.
CTAATCTATAAGCCTTGTAAGAGCTCCAATATCCCAATCTTAATTTTCTAATTTTTTTATTTTTTTTTATAAAAAAGACTCAGCATTTATTATCTTTTCCGAACCCACAAGTCTTTTTGACTTTTCTCATAGTTATTACAACACTCTTTTCAACTTTTTCTATACACTATGGTTAGTGATGAGATTGTTAAATTATTTTTATAAAAAATCTAAAAAAAATAATTTGTATATTAAAAAAATCTCTAAAACAGATATAAATATCTATATCTATCTATATATTATATAAAGAAAATGAGATTTCTAATAAGAAGCCCCCTAAGAGCTCGAAACTCTTATTCTACAATTATTGATTTTTTAATTTATAAAATATATTATAAAAAAACTATAGAAATAATAATAATTCATTAATTTATGGATTTCAAATGAGAAGGTTACAAAAATATTTCATAATCTCTTCATCATAATTTCTCTCACCAATTTTCAAAAAACAATATTAAAACTTGCATTCCTTTATATTTTTCATGAAAGTTGTGAGTATATATATATATTTTATCTATCTATCTATATCTATATCTAAGGAAAATGGGGTTTCTAACCCCTAAGTCTTGTGGGAGTTTTAATATTCCAATCTTAATTTTCTAAATTTTTGATTTTAAAAAAAAAATCTCGGCATTTATTGATTTGATCAAAATCCCTTGATCAACATTTATTAACTTTTTCTAACCCACATGCCTTTCTACATGCCTGCATTTATTAATTTGATTAAAATCTCCTGATCAACATTTATTAACTTTTTCTAATCCACATGCCTTTTGAGAGCTTTGGTCAAAATCTCCCCATACAAATAATTATAGATACAACCTGTGCATAGTTACTACAGCACCCTTTTCAACTTCTCACATACATTATGATTAGTGATAAGATTATTAAATTATTTTTATAAAAAATCTAAAAAAAATAATTTATATATTAAAAAAATCTAAAATAAATATAAATATCTATAATTATCCCGTGCATAGCACGAGTGATAAGCTAATTTCATTTATTAAAAAGTAAAAATGAAATGGAAGGTTTTTTGTTTTTGCTTTTGGTGCTTTAGGAAACAAAGCAATGAAAAAATTGAAACTTTGTGCAAAAACAGCTTTCGAAAAAGAAAAATATAAAATATAAAAAAATCGAGGTTTTTAAAAAGTATAAGATAAATTATACTGACCTTCTCTGAAATTTACCTTAATTACAAAGGTCTTTTTTGTAGTTTCAAAAATAACACTAACCTCTCTTATTTTGAAAATAATATACAAATTTCCCATTTTCTTTAAAAGAGCTTAAACAACGTTAACTTGTAAAATTGACCATAACACCCCTCTCATTCATTCCTATATATATAGATAGAGAATACATATATATAAACACATACATATCTTATGGGGGTTCGATCAAAAATGGCTTAGACCCTCACTGGAGGTTGATCCCTAGTGAGATGGAGGCTCGTGATTGGGTAAAAAAAAACTGTTTTTTCTTTTTTTTTTTCAGTTGTCAGCCAGTGGGGGCACGCCACGTCACTAGGGATGCGACCCCCCACTGAAAGTATTTAGCAGGGCTCGGGGTTCGATCGAGCCGTGCTGGGACCCCAGTAGAGTGACCCCCAGCACCCCCACTCCACGTGGGAGGTTGTGGAGCCTGGGAAAATAAAAAAAAAAAAAAAATTTAACCAATCGCGTGTCGCCACATCAGCTGAGGGTCACTGAGGGTCTTCAAAACTGAGGGTGCAAATCATTTTTCGGTTCGATCGACGATTAGGGTTTACAAAGACGAAGTTAGAAGCAGCGGCGGTGGTGATTTGATGAATCTGTGATCTGTTATATATATATAGGAAAATGTTTTGCACCTCGAAAAATTTTCCCCCGAATCCCCCGAATCACTGAAACGACGTCGTTTCAGTGATTTTGAATTTTTTTTTTTTTCTTTTTTTCCGCCATTGTTGACGCAGAGAGGGAAAGAAAGAGAGAGAGAGAGAGAGAGAACAGCTCGTCGGCCCAGTTGTTGGTCGTCGGCCCAGCCGAGCCTCCGACCGCCGCCTCCGAGCTCGCAGCTCCGCCGATCGTGCCTCCGGCGCAACGCCCCCGCCCCCCGCCTCCGCCTCCAGCCCTAATAATTGGGCCCCCTCCCCCTCCTCCTCCTCCCTCTCCCTCTCCCCCCTCCCCCCTCCCCCCTCCCCCTCGTCTTCGTCTGGTTCTGCTGAAAAAAAAAAAAAAAAAAAAAATTAGAACCACGAAACGACGTCGTTTCGTGGTTCGGGGGATTAGGGGCGCCCGGATTCGAGGTGCGAATCAGTTCTCATATATATATATATATAGAGAGAGAGAGAGAGTCTTCTTGGCTTGGTGTGAGACTCCGGAGTAGAGAGCTTCGGTGAAGTAAAAACCCACTCTCTCAATTGGATCTCCATCTTCGCTCACCGATTCTTCAAAAAAAGAGCTCTAAGGGTGATTGCATAGCATTTGTCATTGGAGGAAGTGGCTGGTATAAAGGAAATATTTGATGCAATGGACACCAACAAGAGAGGCAAGATAAACCTTGAGGAGCTTAGATTTGGGCTGCAAAAGCTTGGCCATCAGATCCTGATGCAGATCTTCAAATCCTAATGGAAGCTTATTCTGTGTCTTATTCCACCTTTTGGAAGGAAAAGATGGAGAGAGAGAGAGAGAGAGAGAGAGAGAGAGAGATAATTTGAGAGAGAAGAGAGTTGTAGAAACAAGGGGTTAGGAGAGAGAAAAGTCTCTGTAAAAGAGCTTTGACTCTCTTTCTCTCATTCATGGCTTATTCACACCTTGAATTTACCTTTTTGCAGCCTCGTCCAACAATCCCTTCATTTTTTTCCATTAATTTAAGTTCTTGACCTTCAAACCAATCTGGGTCTTCTTCAGATTTTTGCTTATAACCCCCAAAAAAGAAATACAGGATAAAATGGCTGGGCTTTGATAGGTATGTATTTATGTGTATATATATATATAATTATTTTTGAAATTATAGGGGAGGTTCTGTTATTTTTGAAATTATAGGGGAGGTCCTGTAATTAAGGTAAATCTCAGGGGGGAGGTCAGTGTAATTTACCGACACTATAGGGGAGTCCCTGTAATTAAGGTAAATCTCAGGGGAGGTCAGTGTAATTTACCCAAAAGTATATCCAAATTTAGAAACAGGATTATGTTTTAACAACTGACTCGATCTCAGAAATTGAATCATATTGCAAGAATTGAAGAAAACGTAGAACACAAAAAATTATCAAAACCAAAAACCCATCAAAACCTCCAAGTTGAAAATTTCCAAAATCAACCCCACCAACATTGAAACATTTGTATCAAATTATTATTCACAGAGGAAGGGTTTTCATGAAAATTACCAATCACAAGCAGAGATAACAACACCACCCGGAAGAGGAACAACCCCATTACTCAAAATGTTAATCGCAATCGCACTCCCAATCACTTGCTGAATATCCGCCCCAATCAGGGCAACCTCCGCCATCACCCACAACAACCACCGAGCCCATTTCGGGTACTCTTCTCTACACAGCTCTGCCAAGTGTTTACCCGTAACCAAGCCGAGCCGCGCCGCCAACAGCTGAACCAGAAGCCCCATAGCCGTGGCCCATAAGCTGCACTTTTGGCGACTAAACCATTTTAGTCGCCGATTGTCCTACTTTCAGCGACTAAATTTCATTTTTTAGTCGCCAAAACCTGATTTTCTTGTAGTGCCACAAAAGGAGCCAAAGCAGAGAATACCCAGCAATCGCGCCGGCTTGAATATCCCCCTGACCGTATTGTTTGGACCAGGTGAGGAAATGGGGCAAGAGATGGCCAACGATGTCATGGTTGATGGAGTCCATGCATTTGGAGGTGGATTTGGAGACGAGGGAAGCCATGTCCAAGATTTTCCCAACAAGAAACCGGGGTTTTGGACCATGCACTCCTTGCTTTTCCATGATTTTCTTGATGCGTCTTGGTGTGATCAAGTAACAAGTTATAGTTTGATAAGCAACCCTAATAAACAAGATGAGAAACACAACTAGTAGAACCAACAACACCACTGTGGTCATCGTAGAGAGAGAGAGGAGGTGGATGTGGTGGGTGGTAAACCTCGAAGGGAGCCTAATATTTATAGTGCTAGAAAGCAAGGTTCTGTGAAGGAGACAGTGACATGAGCAATCAAATCAAACAAAATAAAGTGTGCATTTTGGCCACATTTTGGCCTTATGGGACTGAGCTACCAAACAAAATAAAGTGTGCATTTTGGCCACATTTTGGCCTTCTGGGACTGAGCAATCAAACAAAATACAGTGCACATTTCGACCTTCTGGGACTGAGCTATCAAACAAAATAAAGTGCACATTTTGGCCACATTTTGGCCTTCTGGGACTGAGCTATCAAACAAAATACAGTGCACATTTCGGCCTTCTGGGACTGAGCTATCAAACAAAATAAAGTGCGCATTTTGGCCACATTTTGGCCTTCTGGGACTGAGCAATCGTCATAAACAATTATTAAGAACTAATAATTGATGTTTATTAAAATAATAAATAAACTAAGCTTAGTAACAAAATTAAAAATTTGAAACAATGCATTGCATACTCAAAAATAAGAACAATTAATATTCAAACTTTAAATACATCAATTGAAATCAAAATGGTCAATAAGAAATCAAAATGAACAACATTTAAAAGAGGTGATTTGTCAAAAAATTTGCACAGAACCCCATAAGCTGTTTTAACAATTACAACCTTCAAGGTTCTGATCTTAGCTACTGTTGTAACTTTTTAATTTTTTTTGATTATTTTAGTTTGGGGTTGAAAATTTTTGATTTGGGAAATTTTGGCTTTTTTGTGATAGAAAAAATATAATGATTATGAATTGGATGTGATATTTTGTCTTATTAAATTGAAAAACTTATTTTATTTTTTATGACTATTTTAGCTAAAAAATCCTCAAACCCAACTTTCCAAACATAGGCAAAATAAAGTGCACAAACAAAATAAAATGCACATTTTGGTCTATTTTGGGAAGTGTGTTAAAAGTTATTTTCCAATTTTTAATTCACTTTCCTCTTTCAAAAAAAGTCAAAAAATAACTTTTAACTAGGGTGATCGCCGTTCGATTTTGGACGGTTTGCAGATCTGTTTGGACCCCCCCCGCATGTATACGGTTTGGGGAAAATTCAACTTGCAACTACCCGCAGTGCGCGTTGCGGTTTGTGCGGATAGGGTTCGCGGATGTGCGGACAGTTTGTAGATTGGACTTTTTTCTATAAAAAATTATTTTAGAACATTTTTTTTCCCATTTTGTAAATATTTATTTTGGGTCATTTTTCCCCCTATTTTCTAAAAATGCTTCAACATTAATAATTAATGAATTATAACTTATAAAATTAAAAAACACAAGAAAATCAATTCGTAACACAAACAAATCATTCAAAATCCTAAACTTTTAAATCAAATCATTAATTAAACTAGATCATCAATCTCATTCACTATCTACTACCCAACAATATAATTAAAGTATAATCCTTCAAAATCCTAAGTTTACTTAAAAGTAATTATTCGTTAACTTTTACATTCATCCAAAATGTAATAATAAAATAACAATGGTCCAAGTTTAAAATAAAAAAATTAAAAAAAAAAAGTCTAAGCGTGGGTGGGTTCTTACGGGTGCGGGTTAAATCCGCAACCCGTCTGCAACCCGCAATCATATTATATTCCAAACTGTATCGCCCGCATTCTATCTGCAGAACTGCCCATTTGTATGCGGATTGGTTCGGGTTAAGCATGTTGTGCGATTCGGATAATCCTATGCCTAGTCTTATTTTAACCATCTTTTCAAAATACCCCTTTGTAAAAAGATTTTTCTTTTTTTAATTTTATCAAAATAGGAAAGGTTGGAGACAGTTTAAAGAAACTAAATTATATTTTAGGGATTCAAATAGGATTTTATTTTATTCTGAGCGAACCGAATCAGATGAGATTGTACTTAAAATTTTAACGGTTCCAAATGCATGAGGTGGACTTTAGTTTACGCAAAGGGTTAATGATGGTTGAAATTTAATGCTTTGGCTTTATTCAATTTATTTTTAAAAATTCTACAAATATAGTGCATATTGTGTTCTTCATTTTATTATTATTATTTTTTTATGTTCCTAAGAGGGAAAAATTCTATTAATACCTATCAATTCTAAAAGTATTTCAATGACGTACAAGAAATGGCCCCTAGGCTTAAAAATAAATTAAAAAATTTTAAAAAAAAACTTTTATTGACCTCTATTTCAAGAGTACTTTTACAATTATGGGATCTCCCCTCCAATTTTTTGAAAAAATCTTATATTACTTCTCTATTTCAAAGGCAATCTGATGATACATAGGGAATGATTCCTAATTATTTTTATATATTATGTAATATCAATAATTGTGTTGATCTGATTTAAGTGTCATATGTTTAAACCATGAAAATAGTCTCTCTATATAGAGTTAAGGTTGTGCACATTTGACTATTTCCAAATCCCATAACATTGAAGACCTTTGTTATAAGAATTGCCTTTACTTGATCCATTGTAAATAAATTTTCTAGCTCCGTCCTTATTCCCTAGGATACTTGCTAGCCAGATTTAACTTTTCTAGTATAAAGCAAATAGTAACAAATGCTATAGTTTAATTAATGATCTATTATACATCAAAAACTTTAGTAAAGGTATAGCTGAATTTTTTTTACGATTGTTAAATGAACTATTATGTTCAAGGATGGATCTGGGGGGGGGGGCGGCCGCACCCCCAAAAATTTGAAAAATATCATATATTATATTAGAAATTTTAAAATAATTTAAAATTATAGGAGTTCGCACTCCCAAATTTTTTTAAGATAATTTCAAAATTATATAGAGTAGCCCCCCTTCAAATTTGTAGTTTGATAAACATGTTCAGTACTACTTGTGCAGTCCTAAGAAACATAATTAATGATAGAAGCAAATCGAATCAACGAGCTGAGGCAGATGGAGTTTATGATTCCATTACATCTTTTGAGTTTGTCTTCATCTTACATCTTATGAGGGATATCATGGAGATTACTGATATTTTTGCCAAGCTTTGCAAAGTAAATCTCAAGATATATTAAATGCAATGCATTTGGTGTTTACAACGAAGATACTTATTTAAAAATTTAGAGAAGATGGATGGGTTCCATTGTTGGAGAAAATTAAATTATTTTCTAATGGTCATGGTATCTGAAAGAGATCAACTCACCATGGAACATCATTTTCAAGTTGATATTTTTATGGTTATAGTTGATTCTCAGTTACAAGAATTAAACAATAGTTTAAGGAAGATGTAATGGAATTGCTTATTCTTAGCTCAGCTTTGGATCCTAGGGATGGTTATAGATCATTCAAAATTGAGGATATTTGCAAACTTGGAAATAAATTTTATCCCATGGATTTCTCCGAGCAAGAAAAATTGCATTTGAAATATCAGTTGGAAAACTATAAGCTTGATATTTCCATACTTCCCGAGTTTCAGAAGCTATCACCATTTCTGAGTTGTGTCAAATGTTGGCAAAAACAAAAAAGTCGACAAGTTATCCTTTTATTGATAGATTGACCCGCCTTGTGTTGACTTTACCTATTTCAACTGCTACATTAGAACGTGCATTTTTAGCTATGAAACTCATTAAGTCTAAATTGCACAACAGGATAGAAGATGGTTTTCTGGCTAGTTACTTGATTACGTACATTGAAAAAGACATTGCTCGAGGGTTTGATGTAGATTCTATCATCCATACTTTTGATATTATGAAAGAGTGTTGAGTTCAATTGAAGATGCCTAATTTTAATAAATAAATGCATGTAGAAATAGTTACTACTTTTTGTAAGTGAATATGGGTAAAAAAATATTCTCAATTGTATAATCATCTTTTGGTACTCAACTATGTTGATAAGGAATATAGTTCAATATTTTATCGTAACATTATTGATTTTTTTTTCATGTTAGTAGAAATTGGTATTGAACTTCAAATTTTATTTGTTACAGGTTAAACGTACTTTGGCCCCCCCAAAGTCATAATCCTGGATCCGTCCCTGATTATGTTAGTGTGTATATATATAGATAATTGTATTATGTATATAGATATATATTAGTTAATGTCTGTCCTAATATATAGATATATGTTAGTTAATATCTATCCTATTTAGTGTATATCTGGGTCGGACAAAACCCACCACGACCTAGCTTAGATGACTTGGCACAAGGGCTATTCTACTCGCTTGGAGCATAGCCATGTTTGGACCGGGCAAATATGGTCAAGGGGCTTAAAGTTGCACAAGAATTGGGCCGGGCTAGATCCTAGTGTTTGGGTGGGTTGTTGTCCGATCAAACATAGATATGCTAGGTCCTTGAACTGAGCTGGTGATAGGTTGTACGGTTTGAAGCCTAGTCTTAACTTGTAACCTTTGGGCTGAAATGGGTTGGGAATGACTAATCTTGTGTTTGGTTGGGAAGATTTTGAGAGAGATTGGAAAGGAAAATGAAAAGGGTAGGTGAAATATGAATAAAACATGTCTATATTTCACTTAGTTTTACATACTTTTTTCCTTTCCTTTTCCAAATCCCTCCACAAATCCCCTAACCAAACATAGCATAAGTAGCTACTTATGGAGAACAACCGGGCAAATGGTTTGCTCGGTCTGGTTGCCGACTCAAAAGTGGATATGCTTCATATAGTGTTTAAGAATAGACACCAACTTTAAAAAGTAGACTCTTAGTGGGAAGTGTGACCAAAAAAATAAAAATAAAAATAAATAAAAAATAAAATAAAATAAAATAAAATAAAATCTAGTGAGAAATTGTTAAAATGAATTAGAATTCCACTAGGACTCTATTATGCCGAAATATACAAAAGCTCAGAGAAAAAGAGGTAATGCAATCTAACTCTTAGAGAGCTTTTTCCCGTTATTGATCCTATAGTACTAACTTAGGTATGGAAGGAATTTTCTAGCACACACCTAATGGTAAACTTATTGTTCGTATATTTTCAAGTCATACGATGTTGTTCGTGGAAGTTATTTTTTGATCACGACGAGATATGAACGTACGTGCATGATAAATTATATATATATACATATAATAATTTTAATAGTTGTGACAAGAGGTGGACACAGTACAAAACATGTGCAGATAATTGGTTATTATTATTTATTAGAGCATCCACAATGGAGCTGTTAGAGCATGTGTTAGTGTCAGTTGTTATTTTTTAGCTAGCCATTTTCTGTTTTTGTTATCACAATGGAATTGCTAGTAGACGTGTTAAATTTGTCAGTTGTTAACTTGTGTTAACTTGTTTGTTAGTTGTGGCTAGCAAATTAGCCAACCATTGTGGGACCCACTTGAATATAATAATATTTTTTAAACAACCCAGAAGCAATATTACCGTTGCAACTAGGATCTGCCGACTCAAATTTTTTACTGTTGTGCACAGTTTGTCTTCTTCAATAAAATGCAAACCAGTATCTATCTTCACCATTTCCTATTCTGAACCCTTCCATTAAAAAGGAATTCAATTGTATATCAGCCAAAACTTCTGAAAAATGGATCATTCTCCATTTTTCAATAATCAATTCAATCAGCAACAAAACTCTCAGTCACCATTGCAATTTGATTCTCAAGCATTTTCTCAATTCTTTTCAAATCCACAATATTTTCAGACTCCATTTACTCAATTTATTCCAGAGCAATCTCAATTACAATCTCATGAACCTCCTCCAGCAAGTGACATACATCCATCCACAGCATAAAAAAAGAATAAGGAAAGGGTGAAATGCAACAAAAAGAAAGAAATCCAAATTGGACAAAAGATGAAGATAAAGCACTTTGTAAAGCATGGTTGAGTGTCTCAGAAGATGCAACTACGGGTACAAATCAACCGAGAGTGAGGTTATGGGATCGAATTCGGGATAAGTTCAATCAACTCTTGGGTTATCAAGCGATCGAATCAGCTCGGGTTTGATGCATCGATGGTCTAGCATTCAATCTCACCTTAACAAATATTCTGGATTTGTTCGCACAATAGAGAGGACTCTGACTAGTGGCTATAACCTTGAAGATTCGGTAAGTTGTAGTTTACACAAATTTCTACTCAAATGATTTAATTGAAAGACTATTAATTTTTGTTTGTAATTTTTTATAGCTAGGAGCTGCAAAACAATTGTATTATAGCTCACAGGGTCACCACTTTAAGTGAGATGGTTGTTGGATAATCCTCAAAGATAGTGCTAAATGGTTTAACCATACAAAAGAACGAGAAGAAAAAAAACAGAAAATTAGTCAAAGAAAGAGAGGTGCTTTCAATGTGGACGTTGATCAAACTATAGATTTCTCAAATCCGTCTACTCCGACAACAACTCTGAGTTCAACTATAGGATCAATTACCCTTGACAATGATGACAATTTCTCCATTTACTAAAGAAGTTGATGAATTACCTCGACCCGTTGGACGAAAAATAGCAAAAAATATGCGTCGAAAGAACACTGATCAATTAGAAGCTGTAAACTTATTTGTTGCTGAATTTAATAACTTGAGAAAGGAACAAAAGGAAATTGCTGAACAAGAGGTCATAATGGCAAATGAACGAGAACGGCTGAAAATTCAAGCCAAACAAGAGCAAGAACAACGGAGGGCAGAGGTTAAACTCGAACAAGAACGAATGAGAATTGCAACCAAACGTGAGCAAGAACGGATGAGGTTTGAGAAAGAGATTATGATGACTGATCCAAATTTGATTCCTACTGAAGAAGGAAAAGCTTAGGTCATTGCACAACAAAAAGCAATTTGGGCACATGCGAAACAAAGGGGCCTTGATGATGGATCAAGTGGTAGTGGTTTAAATTAGTGATTGGTAGTTTGAATTTAGTGATAACCTATTGTAATATTTAAAGTTAAATTTGTAGTATCATGTTTTAACTTTGTAATACCATTTCACATCCATGTATTAATTTTAAGAAAAACTTGTATTAATTTTAAGAAAAACTTTGTGCTTTCTTATTAAATGAAATGGTTAAATTTTGTGGAGATCAATTAACAACTTTGATCAAAATGTTTTAATCATAATGTTCCTCTTGAGTGAAAAATAAAGCTTAAATAGTTGTGAAATGAAGCCAAGAATAACAGCAAACGAACAGCAAACAACAGCAACACATAGCGGATGACAACCTTCACGACGGAGCCTCACGGGACATCCGGGAGGACATTCAGGTGGACATCCGGGGGGATGTCCACCAAGAACAAAGATAAGTATTAGATGGATGTAAATAGTTGCTGTGTTTGGTTCAAGTATGTTTTGCTATTTTGATGCAATTTGCTTCTTGTGGAACTGTAATGCTAAGTTTTTATGCCTATGCTAGATTCTTTTTTAGATGTGTTGATTCATGGTTATGTAAAGGAAACAAGCCATAATATCAGCTTTTGTTTACATAGACGTAGAAAAAAAATACTTTCTTGATGGTGAATTTCTATCAATATAAAAATTAGGAGTGAAAATATAATTAATCTTATTAACTCCAGCATTTACTGATTGGATTATCCAATTGCAGGCATCTATTGTCACAACTTTAAGTTACAGTTTGAGTTTTTGAATCGTTCTAAACTTTCGTTTTAAAATTTATGTGGACACTAGTATACTGTAGTGTTTATAATTTTGTTGCTCATAGCATTTGTTTTCCACACACTTGAATTCCCTTAAACCTTTACTGTTCTTATTTTTATGCATCTAAATTATCTACAACTTTCTATGTAGTTATCTGCATCCCTTTGATTTATTGATTTGAGCTGTCAAGATTAAGGCATTACTTTTGCTATGTAATAAATCTCATTAATTCCTTCTACAGTTTAGATTGTAAGGTCCAATATTACAAATTTATATCATTACAAATCTCTTGTATCACACTTATGTCATTACAAATTTATATCTTCATTACGAAATTGATTCCACAAATGTTCCATTAGATCAATTCTAAGCATTGCATTTGTTCCTCTATTTCGAATTCTTTTAAGACGAGATGAGATGTGTGTCACCAAAAGTGTTGGGTTTCGAGCATATTCTAGGGGAGATACAGTTTTATCTGTCGGAGGCCTCCAACTTTCATGTCAGTTCCGCGCTCGTCTTCAATGATCATGTTGTGTAGTATGATGCACGTTTTCATTATCTTAGAAACGTCTTCTTTTTTTCCAATAACACACTGGTCCTTGCGTTATACCCTACCTTGTCTGTAACATACCAAATGCTCTTTCAACATCCTTCCTAACAGCCTCTTGCTTTTGAGCAAACAACTTTTCCTTTCCTGATTTTGGGTGCATGATGGTTTGCATTAGAGTTTCCCATTGAGGATATATGCCATTAGATAAATAATAACGTAACGCCCATTCACATTGTAATTAATCGGAGGCATTTTACCATGTATGAGAGTGTCAAATATCGGGGAATGATCTAAGACATTCACATCATTATGTGAACCTGGCATACCAAAGAAAGCATGCCAAATCCATAGGTCTTTTGATGCAACTGCTTCTAATATAGGGGTAGGCTTATTGTAATGGCCCTTATGGGTTCCATGCCACGCTGTGGGACAATTCTTCCATTCCCAATGCATACAATCTAAAGACCCAAGCATACCTGGGAAGCCTCTCGCCTTCCCTTCTTCAAGTAGACGTGCTATGTCATTTTCATTCGGTGAGCGGAGATATTGTTCCTCATACAAGCCAATAATAGCATTACAAAAGAGCTTCAAGCTATCATTAGCAGTGGTCTCACCATCTTTATGTACTCATCACAATGATCTAATGAAAATCCATAAGCGAGTATACGAATTGCGGCGGTAATTTTTTGTACAGGAGAGCACCCCAACCGTCCAACACAATCCTTTTTTTGTACAAAGTATTTATCTTACCCTTTAACATCATTCAAAATGCGAAGCAACAACTCTCGACGCATTCGGAATCGTCTACGAAAATAGTTAGGGTGGATACGTACAATTCTCAGTAAAATAATCTCTCCATATTTGTCGATCGCTTCCTCACGATCACGCTTATATATTGCCTCTCAACTGGTTTTGAGATTAATGTTAGCATTTGCGGCGGAAGAAGCAAATTTGCCATCTTTCGAACACGTTTATTGTAATGCTGTGAAACCATCTCTTGATCCCCATCAGATGAGCTATCGTCGTTGGTTAAAGAACTGAAATGTGTAGAAGAACTAGACTCTATGGTAAGAATAAAATTGAGATGATGAGGCCATTAATGTTTTTATGCGAAAAAATGAAAGAGAAGATAAAAGAATAAATAATCTGCTTGCTAGATGAAAAAAAAATGAACTTGATTTGAATATATAAAACTTGTTTATTTAATTGGTGACAATACAATATATATCTGTTTGTTGTAAATAATAGCCATTACTGAAGTGAAATATAGCCGTTGGCAGTGGATCACTGGTAATGTGAACTATAGCCGTTGGCAATGCAGAGAGAGGGAAGGGGAGTTGGAGTAGGGTGGGTCCCCCTCCCACACACACATGTATATATATATTCTTAATACACATCTTAACACACACCTTAACACATCCATTGCACCACCACTCACTCTCTAAAATTGACAAACTCTTAACACATCTTAACACATATTTTTGGGTCCCAATTTTATTATTTTTTGTCATATAATACACTTTAACATATTTTTTTAGCTATTTCATTATGGATGACCTAAATATATGGATATTGTGTCCATGCCCAAATAAATAAAAGTTAGTGCGGTGACCATTCATTGATCCCTATAGTTGTTTTTGGGGTTGTGTTAATGTTTTACTTCGTGGTACGGCTTTTGGTCTGAGCCATCCCATTATTATGATCCCAAAAACATTACATATTCCACAAAGAATCTTATCTCTAATTCGTCTCTTATTTTATTTTCTTAACATGACCTTTCTTATTTTATTTGTTATTAGTACTTTTTTGGGTGCAAAGAGCAATTGTATCATTAAAAATAAGGATAAATTACAAATATACTCTCTGAAATTTATTTAAAGTACAGATTGTCCCTTATAGTTTAAAAAATTACAAATACCCTTTTATTAAATATTTTATTTAACAGAATTAATTAAAAAAAAGAAATTCATAATTGTTCTTTTATACAATAATAAGATTACTTAAATTATTAATTAAAACATATTTATAACATCATTAAAAGCTGTTAATTGACTTGATAATTTATTAATAAAATGGACGATTTGTTATGAAATTAGAAACCTCAGGGGGTGAAATGTAATTTCTAGAATCACAAGGGGAGCTTCTATATACACACACCCTTTCCTCTCTATACAAATCTTTCTCAATACACACACTAAAAAAACAAACCCTAATATATTTGACTCACTACACACACCTCTAATTACAAATATACCCCTAAATGTAAATTTCACACACACACCCCCCTCACACACACACACCCGTGAGACCCCTCTCTCACACACACCCAGCTGAGAACCCTCTCACACACACACCCATCTCTCCACCGTTCCTCCCCAATCTTCAATCTTCAATCTGAAGGGCAGCGTATTGCAACTTCAATCTGTGGGCATTGAACTCTTCACATTCGGAAGTATTGGCATTGAAGGGCAAAGGGCATTGAAATCTTCACATTTTAGGTTAGTTTACACAGATTTGAATCTTCTCAATCCTATTTTATTTGTAATGTGGGTTAATTTTTACCATTTTCGAAATTTTCCGTCGTGGTTGCTGTGTTTCCTCATTCGGAACTGGTTATCCGAAATTTTTGTTCTTATTCGGCAATCTACTTCCGAATTTTATGGTTCCATTGGGCACTATAGTTCCGAAAATATGTATTTGGTTCGGATTGCAACTTCCGAAAATAATGGTTTTGTTCGGTTTTCAACTTCCGAATGGTAGTTTAAATTTCGGACAACAACTTCCGAACAGAATAGGTATTTTCGGTTCTGAACTTCCGAACAGGTTTTTTTTTTTTTTTTTTTTTTTTTTTTTTTTTTTCTTCTTAATTATAACACTTAATTATAACACTCATTATAATTTAAAACACTTATTCTTTAGGCACACTTATTCTTTATTTACACACACACTTAGTATTTTTTGCAGCTAATATGGATTCTGAATATCAACAACGTGTCCCACCTACTGCTTCAAATAGACGACGTCGTCAATTGGATGTAGACCATGAACGGGGACGAGGGCGTGGGCGAGGACGAGGTCAAGGTCGTGGTCGAGGTCGTGATCCAGTTGAGGTTGAATATGATATTCCAAGTTCCAGTCAAAGTGGGGGCCGAAGCCAAAGACGAGTTCAAGATTATGACTCTTTTGGAGGCGTGGATTTATGAGCACTTCCGAGCATTCCGACCTCATCAGAACATGGGCTACAATGAAGACATGCCACACGTGTACCATTGGGCATCTAGGAGAGAGGCGGGTTCCTCCATTGACCATTTGAAATCTTTTCGAGCCCAGCTTGACAGCTTAGTAGCTACTGATGTAAGTTTACTCATCCAGCGATAATTTGAACACTTCCATTTATCTTACCCTTTATGTAGTTTAATGCAAAAACACTTTACGTTTACAGGTTATTTGGGATCCATACCACAGCTGCAGAGACCGTCATCCATGTAACCCGGTTACGTTCTACCATGGATGCTTAAAGTGCTTAGACGTTGTCGAACCCTATCATCCAGATAGAGTTTTGAGGCAGTTTGGCAGGGTTCAAACCATCCCAGATGCACCGCTAGCTCCTACTCGTGGTGCGCGAGGCAACATATCTGCACGATATACAGTGATGTACAGATACTTGGATAGGATCTGGGAGGCTTGGGATAACCACGTGTTATCTGAGCAACGGAGGAGCACACCAGTTCGTCAGCCTTGGCAATGTGTACCGGCTTACATGGATTGGTATAAGAATATCACGCACCTATATGTGGAGCGCACTGATGAACCGCGTGTCCATGACCAGCAGGATTTCAGCGAACATGCGGATGTAATACATTATCCTCTCTTATGCATATGTAACTTACTTTTTTTTTTCTCATATGTTTCCTAAAATGTGATACTCTTTTCAAATGCAGCGTATTGCACATGCACTGCAGATTTCACATCCTATTATTGACGCTGGTTATCAGGAGGGGATTCGCCATCCCTATCGACTTTACTAGGCTATCGAGAGTATGACACATGTTCTTGAAGGTCAGCACATTGACGAAGCTGGACCTAGTTCTGCTGGAGGTCGCTTTCCATCTTCGACATTGACATACAGTCGTAGGCCTAGGCGTAGGCATGCAGCTGATTCGTGACATGTTATTTGCGTCTTGATGAATTTGTTTTGGTGATTTTTGTAAGATGATATTGTTGTAATGGTAACAGTGGTTAACAGTGGTTGACATGTAATGGTAACAGTGGTTAACAATGGAATGGCAACAATGGTATTGTAATAACATTTTATTTTTAGAATGGAATGGTAACAGTGGTCGTTGATTTTGTAAGTGATATTTTCTTATTATCAAATATTTACATTTGATGAGCAATTCGAAACATAAAATCCATGTGAATTGACATTACAAATTTTTAAACATTTACTAATATTACAAATTTTTAAACATGTGAATTGACATTACAAATTTTTAAACATTTACTAATATTAAACATGTGAATGGCTATTTGAAATTGCAAATTTAGTTTGAAAGTTACACAATTGGAAGATAAAATGAAAAAAAAAAATGTGCCTTCATTCGGAAGTAACAGGCCGAAATTATTGCTACTGTTCAAGTGTTGGTGTCCGAATTTTTCAATTTAATTCGGAAGTTGATTGCTGAAAATTTTAATTTAATTCGGATGTTGATTTCCCAAAATTTTAATCTAATTCGGAAGTTTATTTCCGAAACTCTTTACATTATTCGGAGGATAACTTCCGAAATTAAGTTTAATTTTCGGTTTTCAACTACCGAAAAATTTCATATAATTCGACCCTGGTTTTCCGAACGACGCTGGAAAATCAAAATGGAGCAAAACTCACTCTTCCTTCGGATTTAGTGTGTGTTTAATGAAAAATGGAATGAAGAATGAGGAAGGAAGAATGAGAAAGACAGCTCTGGTGTGTGTGTGTGGATCATTTAGCAAAATGAGGAAGCAGAGGGAGCCTCTATTTGGATCAACGTGTGTGTATTGAGAGGGACAAAATTCTGTGGGATGTCTATAATGGTCATTTTATTTAGGGACAAAATTGTAATAAAAATAAAATTCATTAAGTGTGTGCAAATAGTGGAATTGGTGTGTGCAAATAGAGGCTCCCAATCACAAGGGATGATTTGTATTTTAATCAAATCTCAGGTGATGTATTTATAATGGGAAAATTATTGATAAATCCCATTTAGAAGTGTTTTAACCCAAGAAGTCCATGAAGGAATTTTTTAACCCATTTAGTCCCATGTATGTATAGTTTTATTCCATAAAGTCCTTTTTCTTGATTTACACTATTTTCTTGGACACTTATGCCCTTATATTCAATTTTGACACCCTTATAAATATTTTTTGAACGGTTAGCAATTTTATGATGTGAACATTCATATTTTAAAATTCACATTGGTAGGAATGTAAAATATGCCCGTGGGCGGACCGAAACCCGCCCGCGAGCCGGGGCGGGCCCGACCCGTTGATAATGTGAATATTCACATTATGTTAACATTCACATTAATAGGAGTGTAAAATTGGCCCGCGTCCCATGGCGGCGCGAAACCTGCCCGCGGCCCATGGGCGGCCCGGGGCCGGCTCGGTCCGGCCCGTTGACAATGTAAATATTCACATTGACATATTAACATTCACATTGATAAGAGTATAAAATTGGCCCATGGCCCATGGACGGCCAAAAGCCCGCCCTGCGGCCCGGGGTAGGCCCGGCACGGCCCGTTGACAATGTGAATATTCACATTGTCATGTTAACATTCACATTGATAGAAGTGTAAAATTAGCCCGCGCCCCGTGGCTGCCCGAAACCCGCCTACGGCCCGTGGGCAACCCGGGACGGGCCCGACCCGGCCTATTAACAATGTGAATATTTACATTGACATGTTAACATTCACATTGATAGGCGTATAAAATTAGCCCACGCCTCGTGGCTGCCCAAAACCCGCCCACGGCTCGTGGGCGGCCCGGGGCGGGGCCGACTCGGCCTGTTGACAATGTGAATATTCACATTGACATGTTAACATTCACATTGATAAGAGTATAAAATTGGCCAGCGGCCCAGGACGGGCTTGACCCGGCCCGTTGACAATGTGAATATTCACATTGACATGTTAACATTCACATTGATAAGAGTGTAAAATTGGCCCGCAACCCGTGAGTGGCCCGAAGCCTGACCGCAGCCTGAGGTGGGCTTGGCCCGACCCGTGACAATGTGAATATTCACATGGAAATGTTAACATTAACATTGATAAGAGTGTAAAATTTGCCCGCTGCCCGAAGCTTGCCCGCGGCCCGGGGTAGGCCCGGCTCGGCCCGTTGACAATGTGAATATTCACATTAACATGTTAAAATGCACATTGATAGGAATGTAGAATTGGCCCGCGGCCCGTGGGCTGCCCGAAGCCCGTCCACGGCCCGGGGCAGGCTCGTTTGAGTCCGGACCCAAGCATGTCCGAGACCTTAGGTTAGGGCCTAGGTTATCACTTTGGAGCCCGGCCCGGCCTATCGGCCCGTTTAAGAGGCCCATTCAAGGCTCGATCCGAGGCCCAGCCCGCCCGAAGCGCAATGTATTTTTTTGTGGAAAATAATAAAATTTTGGTAGAAAAAATTAAAAAGAATTAAAAAAAATTGGCCAGGCCCGCCCAAGCCTGACCTAAGCTCGAGGCTAGGCCCAGGCCCACCGGCCCGACCCGAGGCTCCATCCATCGGCTTATCCAAAGCCTGAATGCCCTTGTGCCAGGGCTAGGGCCTGGGCCTAATTTTTTGGCCCGTGGGCCGGCTCGAGAAAGGCTCGTTTGGGCCCAGGCTCGAGCCTAGTTCAAGACCCTAGGCTAGGGCCTGGGCCATCACTTTGAAGCCCAGCCGGGCCCATCGGCCCGGTTAAGGCCCATTCAAGACTCGGTCTGAGACCCGGCCGCGCCGAGGCCTAGTGTCTTTTTTTGTGAAAAATAATAAAATTTTGGTAGAAAAAATTAAAAGAATTAAAAAAAAAAAAGGCCTGGCTCGCCCCGGGCCGCCCACGGGCCGTTGGCGGATTTCGGGCAGCCACGAGGCATGGGCTAATTTTACACTCTTATCAATGTGAATGTTAACATGTCAATATGAATATTCACATTGTCAACGGGCTGGGTCGGGCCAGCCCTGGGCCGCTGGCCAATTTTATACTCTTATCAATGTGAATGTTAACATGTCAATGTGAATATTCACATTGTCAACAGGCCGAGCCGGGCCCCGCCCCGGGCCGCCCACGGGCCGTGGGTGGGTTTCGGGCAGCTACGAGGCGCGGGCTAATTTTACACTCCTATCAATGTGAATGTTAACATGTCAATGTGAATATTCACATTGTCAATGGGCCGGGGCCGGGCCCGCCAATTTTATACTCTTATCAATGTGAATGTTAACATGTCAATGTGAATATTCACATTGTCAACGGGCCGGACCGTACCCGCCCCGAGCCGCCCATGGGCTGCGGGCCGGTTTCGTGCCGCCACGGGACGTGGGCCAATTTTACACTTCTATTAATGTGAATGTTAACATGTCAATGTGAATATTCACATTGTCAATGGGCCGGGCCGGGCCCGCTCCGGCCCGACTCGAATTTTTCCGGGCACCCACGAGGATCGACATGGGCCGGGCTCTTACACATTGACGATATGAACATTCACATTGACGGTGTGAACATTCACATTAGGGGTATTTTGGTAATTATGTCACCCATAGGACTTATTGAAACATAAGAAAATAATGTGAACCAAATGGAACATAAGTAGATGAAAAAGGTATTTTGGTCTTCTTATCTCAAATAGGACCTAATGGAATAGTCAAAAAGAATATGGGTTGGATGGAATAAAACTCTTAGAAAGTGGATTTATAAAAAAAGCTCCCATTTATAATTTATCCTAAAAATAAAAAAAAAACAACCCGCCACTCTCTGCCTTTTTTTATTATTTATAATAAATTAAAATATTTAAAAGAATAACAAGATTGCATGAAAATGAGTCAAAAAAGATTGTGATGATCTTTCACTGAGTGTGAAGTCATTTTATCAAATTTTGATGTGGAAAAGAAACAGTAGAGCTGTGGGTATGCTTGGCAAAACACTAATATAAAAATAATTGATAAGTTTGTATAAGGGTCAAAGTAAATATGGTAAAAAGAAGTTGAAAAATAATAATTTCTTACATAAGTATTATGAAAAATTAGCCAAAAAATAATAATAAATAAATTATTTATATCATATTTTTCTAATGCTTTGCTCATTTATTTTATATACTTGTAAGCTATATAATTAAAATCTTAGTGTAAAATTTATTAGATTAGGCATTTTAATAGTTGACATAATTATATAATTAAAAAAATCTACTTATAGAGGACTAATAAGTTATTTCTTTCATTGCTCCAAACAACCAATATTGGCATTGATCTTACGTTTTATAATAGAAAAAATATTTTACAAATCAAAACGATAGAATCGATACAATTATATCATATATAAAATAGTTAATATCTATGACAAAAATTTAGAAAGTCATTCTATATATATACATAACAAACATATTCATAAATTATATAGGGAAATTAGTAAAATTTTGAAAAACGTAAGTGGTCATGGCCCTTTTAGCCTTTCCTGCCTTTGTCTCGATTCTAAGAGTATACAGTTTGGGAACTTAGTTCCCAAATTTTTTTGCTCATTTTTTTTACTAAAAGACAAAAGTTTTGCAAAATAAAAAAAAAACACATCCAATACAAAATATCACATCCAACCCCATAATCATTTCACTTTTTCTCTCACAAACATCACATCCAACCACAAAAAAACCCAACTATCTTCCCAAACACTAAAATTTTTTTATCCAATAATATCCAACAACTAAAAAAAACCCACATAAAAACTTACTTCCCAAACACCCACAGTAACTTCTTCCAAATCCTTACTTCTTTCTTCTTCTTTTTTTTTTCTTTTTTGTTTTTGTGTGTGCCAAATAATAAGAAATTAATTATAAATTTGAAAATAATTATATCATTGAATATTTATAATCTTACAACACAACTAAAAACCCATTGATTAATACAATAAATAGTCCATATCACCTCATAATTAGGGGGGGAATCAATCATATTCTCTTGATAAAAATGTGCAATAAAGCTAATTAAGCTAACCTATTTGGTTAAATATTTACTTTATACTGTATTAGAACTTTAAAAAGGGTCAAAATGAATGTGTAAGGTTTGACCACGTGATTACCTATATGGCTATAGACTAGACCTCTACACGCGTTTATGTCGATCATCTCCACCAATTTGGATCAAGCCATGTAAAATCTCATGTACAACATTGATAAACCCTGGATTAGGAACCGGATGAATTCAAAGCTACTAAATTGGGTTGAGCCCCCCGAGGGAGTAAGGTTTACCTAAATTAAGTCAAACCCTTTTTACGTTGGGTTTGGTTAGACGATTTGGGGAGAGATTTGAAAACGGAAAGGGCAAAGGGATGTGAAATTAGGTGAAATATAAGTATGTTTTATTCACATTTTATCTACATTTTTCATTTACCTTTCCAAATCCCCCAACAAAACACAGCATTAATGGATAGGAAAACAGATGAGTTTGGCACACTTAGAAGAGTAAGGCTGGGCGTAGGGTTATCCGACCCGCCCAAACTGCCCTAGACCCCGATCCGAACCGCGCACATACGGGCGGTTTCGCAAACATATTAGGGTAGGGTGCGGTTTGAATTTTATCAAATTTTCGGGTTGCGGGTTTGACCCGCACCCGCCCAACCCACCCGCATAAAATTCTCTCTTTCTTTTTTTTTTTTTTTTCAAATCTGTGTTGAATCTGTGTATATAACCTTTCTTTTGAATGCATTTGTTTTAAATAAATATTGAAGTTCCTTTTTATTCTAGCAGTTTGGATGACTGAATGGATTTGACTCAACATGGATCTTAGTTTTGTTAATCTGAATGCAGGTTTGGGACGTATTGCTGGAATTTTATTTCTTGAAGTAGAGGATGGAAATACTACACTGGATTCTCTCCAGCATGTTGGGTCAGAACTAGGAATGCATGTAGTTGCTACTAAGCCATTGTTTCTGACAAAGGATCTTGTGTCTTTAGATGCATTGGAGAATGAACGTGAGATTCTTAAGTCTCAGGTACTTTTTAATGGCATTATTTAAGTTTTAACCATGTGTTTTATGTTATATTTATTGTGAAGTTTCCCTAGATTGAAGTCTGGACTCTCTGCCTTGTGACTTATGGTTTTCAATTATATTTGTTTTGGGAATCTTTAATAGAAGTATTATCCATTACAAGTTGAAGTCTGTTTTTTGGTTTCCAGATTCTAAAGAAAGAAATATGAATATAGCTGAGGAACTGAATTTCCTCAGAGAATGACGATTACTTCGGTTACTTTATAAGTGCTTTATAAGTTTTAATTCATTAATTATTAATGTTAGAGCATTTTAAAAAAATGGGAGGAAAAAGGTCTAAAAGAAATATTGACAAAATGGGGAAAAAAAAAAAGGGTTTAAAAACAAATTTTGGAAAAAAGTTCAATCCGTAAACCGCCCGCACATCCGCGAACCCTATCCGCACAAACCGCATTGCGGGCGGTTGTGGGTTGACTTTTCCTCAAACCACATAGATGCGGGCGGGTCCAAACCGAACCGCAAACCGTCCCAAACCGATCCGCGGACACCCCTATAGAAGAGTATCGACTGAGGCTTCGTTTGGGAAGAAGGGTTAGGTTAGGTTTGGGGTTATTTTAGTTATAAAAAGACAAAATATGTTTTTTAGCCCAATAAAACAAAAAATCTCATCCAACTCATAATCATTACATTCTATCTCTCATTAAAAGTCAAAAAAGCCAAAAAATCATTCCTAAACGAGACTTTTTAGCTCCAGAATAAAATAGCTAAAAAATTAAAAAACCAAAAAGTCAACCTACTTTCCAAACTAATCCTGTAATACATAGACGAGTTGGATAAGGCTTATTCATATATAAATACACATCACAAGAAGTTATAGAGATTTCATGAGATCAATATAAAAAGAAGTTATAGAGATTTCATGAGATCAATATAAAAAGGAACTTTTGTCACGTAAAGTACCAAATTGGCCTTGTGAATATTATGCATAACAGAATGGTAGTGTCCCATTTAGAGAGGATGATGACATGAATAGGGGCATGCGAGACACTCATCTCCAAGAGCTTCTTAGAGAGCAATAGAGAAACTTTATAAAATGTAAACTTCGTTCTCTTTTTGGAGAATAGACTTTCTTAAAATTCTAATTGCTCTACATTTTTTTATGTTGTATTTGGTGGGGAATTTAAGGAGAGATTTAAAAAAGGAAAGGGAAAAGGTGTCTAGGTGAAATGTAGGTATATTTTATTTACATTTCACTTACCTTTTTCATTTTCTTTTTCAAATATATCCTCAAATCCTCTAATCAAACACAACATTACTCTCACTTTTTTTCTTTTTTGATCTCCGACTTTTACCATCAAAGGGGCTTTTATGTTCAAAACCCGATCAACCAACAATAAAAGTGTGTTCCTACATTCAAGTCTTTGTTCTTGGATCACTCTATTTGGTTGCGGAGCTCCAATTCCATCCGTACATAAGTCACCAACACTTCTTGTAATCACGTCAGAAAAATTCTTACATAATGGGTTGAGTTTTTGGTGTTGTCAAAATGTGAGTTCTCACGAAATTTTTGGTTGTTTTTAGTTTAATTTTAAAAAATGAGGACCTATCACTTTGTAGAGCGAATAATCTTGATGCATTACCTTTAAAAGAATAAAAGTTCAGCCCTACTCCAGTTAGATCAGAGGTTTTGTTGAGCTTAATGGGTTCATTTTGAGGCTTACTTAAAATGATATCAACCGTTCATTTTTTAGGGTAAATCGAGAAGAGCATCTATGTAAAAAAATTAAGTTGATTGAATATCAAACCCAGATGATCAAATTATATTTATTTTAAAAAAAAGACAGTTTATTCTCAAAATTATATATATTTTTTATTTTTTCAAGATAAATGTAATCCAAACATATAACTACCGATATTCGATCAATCTTATGTTTTTTACATGAATTATCTTTTAGACGTGTCTTACAAACTGAATAATTTGGATTCGCTAAGGTGAGTATAAAAATGAGCCTACCAAACCCAACATCTCTTATTCAGTTGTACCACCTACTAGAGAGAAGCCATCCCCTAAAAAAAAAAAAAAAAAAAACTCAATTTGAACATTTGTAGACTATTTCCCAAAGTAAGTGGCCAGGCCGTCAAATTTTATTATTTTTTAAAACAAAAAATTATGGATAAAATTAATGACATCAAATATGATCTATATATAATGAACATAATCAGGTGGAATAAAATAAGAAAAAGTTTGGGATCCTAGAATTTATTTAGAATTGTAGTGAAGATTAAATTAATAAAATATAAAATTTACAAGTAAAAAGAATTTAAATGCTATTGTTTCTAAATAAATTCTAAATAAATAATTCTACATTTCTAATAGTGCTGATAAAATAAAACTTTAGTGAGAAGAAGACGAGAAGACGGTGTTGAAAACGCGTCGCGTGAATGGTGGTGGATGTCTGTGTGTTTGCTGATCATCTTTCATGTGACCCATGAGATTGAGCAACACTTGGCCTTATCACATCTAAGCCAAGTGGGTCTCACCCAAGCACATTTACTGATACCACCTACCATTACCCAACATCTTGTTACTACTAAAATTTTTTGGACCACCGATGTTGGTGGTGAAATGTGCTTACTTTCTGAATAAGACTGTAATCTTGAAGGCATAATTAGCATTTCTTTTAATTGGTTAAAACTCGTCATACTATATTTCGATTGTAATCCTATTTCTGGTGTTAGGGATAGGTACATTCTTCATTTATCTCAGTGGTAGATTCTTTTCTTGAATTGAATTAAACTTGACTGGTAACTGGTTATTCTGAGATCATAATTCACGGATGCTATGATACACCCACGAAGTGTCTTTTTTTATTGATCAAGGCTTATACTTTAATTTTTTGAGAATTTTTTTTTAAAAAAAAAATAGAGTTTTGATCTATATAAGAAAATAAATTTGATTTTTTAATTTTATCAATTAAATTATGAACTTTTACTTTTTATTTTTCAATCTAAGCAATTTACCCTATTTCTGTTAAGCAAAACTAACCAAAATTAAAATATTTTAGTCATTAAATTTAATGAAAAAAAATATATCTTAGACATTTTATGTATACCTACATTGAATTTAATGGTTAAAATATCATTTTCTTTCGATTTTACTTAATAAAAATAGGTTGATAGTTTAGATTGAAAATAAATCAAAAGATTTCATTTAAATTGATAAAATCAAAAACTCATGATTTATTTTCTTAGAATGGTTAACTTTTAAGAATTTTTTTTATAATTTCTCATCATTTTTATTTATTTTTATTAAATATAAGGAAAAATTACAGGAACATGTTTACAAATAACACATATGCAGACATTTATGATTTATTTGAGTAGGTGATTTTTAATTAAAATATGAAGTTAAATAAATTAAAATGTTTAGGAATGACTAAACTTTTTACCTAAAAACATACAAAATTAAAGAGAATGAGAAGAAATATTTAACTTTTTATATGATTTTTTTTAAATTTTGTCATTTTTAATTTTTAAAATTTTTTTTTTTTGGTTGACTTTTTAACTAAGTAGCCTATGGCCTTAGGCTAATCAAAGTCCACAAATAAAATTCAAATTCTGATCCCCACTTTTTCATCTACAAATTCACTCAAATTTTAAGGATTTTGAAATTTTAATATAATGTATTGTTATACCACTTAACTACTAATGTGACATTTTTCTATCCAAAATTGGACAAAAGTTGGTTTTGAAAAAGGCAAATCACAAAATTTAGAGTCTAAAGTGAAAGGAAAAAAAAATATACTTGGAAAAAACCATGAAATTTAAGGAGCAAAGTGCAATTTATTTTTAAAAGTGAATTAAGAAAAATTACAAATGTCAACAGTCAAAGTGAGAAAAAAAGTATTTTAAGTGCCAAAGTAAATAAATCATAAAATTTAAAGGGCAAAATATAATTTATCCTTAAAAAATTATCATACTAATCGTTTTTTACTAACTAAAATATAAAAAAGGTCATTTTCTTATTTTTGCCTATTTCTTTTTTCGATCTATGTATTCCAACACTACTCTTTATATTATCTATTTATATACATAAACTGTTTAAAGAGCCTTCTAAGGCTCTTTAAATGTAACTAGTCTTGAAGAACTTTGTTAAAATAATTATTGTAATAGCTAATTCATTGCAATGATTAAAATATAATAATATTAATTATAATAACTAACAAATCTCATTTAAAGAGCCTCTTAAAAATGTTCTAAATGGTGTTTTTGGTTCCTCCCCAAGTTGATATGGTGCCAATAGTGTAAATAAACTAGGTAAAAGTTATGTGCAAGAAAAAATATTAAAAATTTTATATTAAAAAAAACTAATGTGATTTAGGTATATTTTAGGTATGGTCCCTAGTCCTAGTCCTAACTACACTCACAATAAAATTTGGACTATCTATCAATATTTTTAGGGAGGATATCAAAAAAGTGGATAGTAAAAAAAAAATTATAAAATGATGAAGGTATAAATGATTTATGTATTTAATTATGCAAATAAATCTTATACTTTCATTAATTGGGAATTTTTTTTTTCACTCTCGACTTTTTTTGAAATTCTCCCTATTTTTGAAACACTTCATAATTTGAAAATTGAAATGAATTTAGAAAATTCAAAAGTTGAGAAGAAAAAAATCCAAAAATTGAGACATTACATCAACTCTAGGTTTCTTTTTATAATATTATAGATAGATATATTCTTTGGAGTAGTTTCTTTCCAGTCCACTTTGTGGATTGGAGGAGCTATTGGGAGCCTAGTGAGACCTACCACAAACCCACTT
>CM069912.1:44123965-44217218 GCA_036172215.1 Camellia granthamiana | reverse complement strand
AACTTGCTCGGCTTTTATCTCAGCCTACTTCCAGCTCATAAATCTCCCTCTCACTAATAGTCTAGTCTCAAGATCTTACATCTAAAAACAAACGGGGCTTAAAGTTGAAAAAATAATTTGGTAATGTTTTGAGCATTCCTTCACACTAATAAAAGCATATCACAAATCATAGACATTGGCAATTTGGTACAACTTTGGTTAAAGTTTGCATAAATTATACTCATGCTCCTCTGAGATTTTAAAAAAATGAAATCAATCTCATTTTTTTATATAATTATATTAATTTTTTTGAATAAATTATACTGTTTTAAATTTTTTTCAATTTATTCCTAAAACCAATTTCTGTTTAAAATTAAACAGAAAATACCATAATAACTGTCACATAATATAAGAAATATATTATTATATTAGAGTTTAAGTTTACGTTAAAAATATGTATAGCGACCCCGGTCTTTTCCCATTTGGTTGTTGTATCCGGACTTAGGTTCCGTGGATGCTATCATTGTACAATTGTTGTTGTCGTCCTTTATCTTCTCTTTTTGAGTTATAGGATGTGTTGGGCAGGTTTGTTACAGGTTGGTTGTATCTGGGAGCCAAGTGTTGCTGCCCAGAATTTTGATCCTTCGCTCGAGCGAGCAGTTTGTCGTTCGAGCGAGAGTGTGTTTTGTCTGGTGGCTCGAGCCAGAGTATCTTCGCTCGAGTGAGCGGCTGCGTCTCATACAGACCTGAGAGCAGTGTTTCTTGGCTCGAGCGAGCGTTCCTTCGCTCAAGCGAGCTAGGTGTATGTTTTCGAGTTCCTCGCTCGAGCGAGCATTCTGTCGCTCGAGCGTGCTTCTGGGTTGCAAACCTGAAGCATCGAGTTCTTGGCTCGAGCGAGACTTTCTTCGCTCGAGCGAGTTTTTCTGTGTCTGGTCGCTCGAGCGACCAAGTCTTCGCTCGAGCGAGCCTGTTTTATATAAATACGCAAGCAGCGGTTTTTAATACACTTTTTCACCCCTCTTTTTGATTTCAAAACCCTAGGTCCGTGTTCTCTCTCCCTCCACTCACCTTCTCTCTTAAGTTTCATCTATTTTTAGGGTGTTTTTTACCCTAGGCTCTTTGTTTAAAAGATAGAGAGGGTTGAGGGCTTCGTTTTAATCTGAACGTTTGACGATTTGGAGCACTTTGCATTTCGATCATCTTCTCCATTCGTGTTCTTCACTTCGAGGTAGGGATTTCCTACTCCATATTATAGGTTTTGTCCTAAGTTTTGGTACTTTGATATGTTGGGGGTTATTGGGTAATTTTGGGAAAAACCCTAGTGGTTGAAATAAATTAATTTGTATAATTAATTTAGGAAAAAATGTGGAATTGAATTTAATTCATGGAATTGGGGAATTTAGTGATTTAATGGTGTAGTTGGTTAGTTTAATTACTCACCTATGAAAATGTTAAATTTACATTTGTTGATACATTTATTTCCTGTTTAGAAATAACTGTTTTGGGCTATCGGTGGAGGATAGTTTTGATTGTTGTAGACATTGCATGTGGATTAGGGAAAACTGAAACTAATCACATTGAATTAAGTCATTGAACATGACGGTTGAATTAATACAGAACATACGTGTATTGATTGGGCATTGTATATGCATATTGTTGGGAGGAGATAGGGGATGTACTCCACGGTTTGGGAGGAGATAGGGGATGGACTCCATTAGCACCACTAATATGTGTGCTTATTGATTTACGGAAGTGTGTTTATATGTTATTGATACAGCACTAAAATGTGTATCAATTGGGAAGTATGGAAGTGTTTTGGTATGAGCCTTAGTCTCATTTAATTAGTTGATATTGGAAGTAATGTTAATATGAGAGGTAGTCTCACTGTTATAATTTGGCCAGGTTCTGAGCCATATCGGTATAAATGGAAAGTTGAAGGAATAATGAGAAGTGAAACGTGTCATGGACATTATTGTTATGGAACTGTATGATAATGAAATCGGTAATTTGTGTTAACCATCTATTGAATGCTATTGCTTTATTCAATGCTTATATTTGGTTTAGTATATTTCTACTGGGCTGTGGCTCACCCTATACGGGAACATCATTTTCAGGTTCAGGTGATATGCTACCTCCAAGGACTTAGCTTTGAAGGATTTGGAGTTGAAGACTCTGTTTAGATTAGTCGTTTATTTTGTTTTATTTTGATGTTACATGTAAACACAAGCCTAGGGCTTAATGTGTAAATGAGTTAGTACTCATATTTTTTGTGTCCAAGTGTTGACTTGGAAAGATGTAAGCCCGTAGGGCATTTACTTTCATTATTACATGTAATGTCTTTTAATAAGATTGCTCTGATGAATGGAATAATACTTTGTTTTCTTGTAATGAGGCATGTTAATGTTATATATTATGGGTTTATTTTGAGAGCGTTACAATATGAGTTATATATAAAAAAATATTTTTATATCATGTGATTTTTAATATGTCATTTTTTGTCTAATTTTTAATAGAAATTAGCTTTATGAGTAAATTGAGAAAATTTTAAAACACGAAGGGCCAAAGTAGGAAAAAAAAATTTAGGGACTAAAGTAGAAAAATGACCAAACATAAAGGGGTAAAGTGTAATTTACCCTAGAATTTAGTTCACGTAATAATTAGGTATTTTTTTGGGTGCTCAAAAAATAATTAGGTATTTTTCATTAATAATTCATTAGTTGTATGAATTAAAAAATGATATTGTCATCTTTTCTCAACTAAAATATATATTTATTTTTATTTATTTTAGTGTTTACATTTCATCTGCATTTGTTGTAATCGCTTTAACCATACTAAAAAAGAATCAATATAATTATGCCAAAATTATAAACTTAATTGTATATATTTCAAATTTCAGAGAAAGCGAGTGTAATTTATCCATAAATTTTATCTTTTTAATTTTTTATTTTCAACATTTGTGTAAAGTTTTTTTTTTTTTTGGTATCTTTTGTTTATAATTTGTGAGATAGAGCCATGTCCACCCTTATATTGGACTATAAGCAAACTTATATCCTATATCAATTGGGCCACGTGATAATGATATACCCATTGCATAATGCACTTTCTATATTTTCCTGAGGTAATTTTATCATTCTCTCTATCCCAAATTGTTTGTCTATTAACAATTTTTAATGATATTAGAAATTTATTTCAATTAATAATTCAAGTAATTTTGTCATTGTATAGGGGGAGTAGTTATGAATTTTATTTTTTCAATTGATTCTGTTAAATAAATTTTTTTGACAAGGAGATATTTGTAATCTTTCAAACCACAAGAACAATTCATATTTTAAACAAATCTTAAGAGATGTATTTGTAATTTATTTCTTTTTCTTTATTATTTCAGGCATCTCAAAAAAGTATTCATATATATATATTATTTTTTGAACAATTTTGAAGATTATATTTAAAATTCTTAAACCAAAATATATTATTTATTGATTCGGTTAAAGTATACCAATGTTAAAAATGAACAAATAACTTGTGATGAAAGCTATAGCTTTTATATGAGTGAAAGAATACAATTAGACGCAGATTAGAGTGCAAGTGGTTATAAAGCGGACATTTTGGTTGCGTGGAGGAGAGTATTGTTATAGGAAAGAGAAAAAAGAAAAGAGAAAAAAAAAATTCAATAAAGTAGAATCTATGAGATGATTCTAGAAAACATGATGTATCATTTCTAATAAATCCACTTTGTTTAAATAAACACTTCTTATATCCGGGTAACGCTAATTTAGACAACATTAATATTTCAGGTCTCGAGAGTTTTATGTACGAATGGCGCGAATTTGTGGTTATCGGACGACTGACCGGATGACCGGGTGAAGCACTTATTTACCGTAATTGTCACTTTGTTAACCGCGACTGTCAGTCTTTTTACCAAATGACTGGTTAAATAAATTCGAAACAAATTCGCGTCTCAATATTTGAGACTGCAGCGACTCTTTAGACAAAATAAGAGAATTTTCTTTTAAGTTTCATGCAACTCAAACAATAAAATCTTATTTTGTTGTAACTTTCTGGAAAAAAAAAAAAAAAAAAAAAAAATTCCCTCCCAACCAAATGTATATGTTGAAAAGTTACTCTTGTTTGCATTTTTCTTTCTTTCACTTTACTTTATTGTACTTAATAAAATTCCTTTTCATTCTAACTACCAGCCTAAGGTTTTAAATAGAGAAAAAATTTCAAAACCAATGTATAATCGTTCTATTTTCTAACATTTTCTCAGCAACCAAACAAAGCCTTGACCCAATAACTTAACCCTTAACGTTTGAATAATTTCCAAAAAGAACAGGGTAAAAAAAAAAAATGCAAACAAATGCCAGAATTTCAAACCATTTACTATGCTAACATATTAAATTAAATTCATTGTTATTTTTTATTGATCTGAAATATATAACTAAAACCATAAGCATGTAAAACCCTAAAGCTAAAAACCCCATCTTCTCCAAATTCAAGCAATTACATAAAATTAGTATACAACAAACCCATCAGAGAGCCTAGCTATGCCAACAAAGCAAATTAAATTCACAGTTTTTTTTTTTTTTTTTTATCTCATTGATTTGAAATATACAACAAAAATCATAAGCATATAAGACCCTAAAGCTAAAAACCCCCATTTTCCCCAAATTCAAGCAATTACACAAAATTTACGCAACAAACCCATCAGAGAGCTTACTATGCCAACAAAGCAAATTAAATTCACAGTTTTTTTAAATTTTATTTTATGGATTTGAAATATACAACAAAAATCATAAGCATATAAGACCCTAAAGCTAAAAGCCCCATATTCCCCAAATTCAAGCAATTAGACAAAATTAGCATACAACAAACCCATCAGAGATCTTAGCTATGCCAGCAAAGGAAATTAAATTCACTTTTTTTTTATTTTCATATTTATTGATTTGAAATGTACAACAAAAAATCATAAGCATTAAAAACCCTAAACCCTAACTCCGCAAATTCAATCGATGACACAAAAATCGTACAAAATAAAACAAAACCCATTAGAGAGCTTGAAATGTTGAAGATTTGTGAGAACCTGTGCTTGGGGTTCGAAGAAATGGGTCTTTGGAAGTGTCCTGACTTGGCTGTTGGGGTTCGATCGAGAAAGGACTCGGTGATCGACTGGAAATCGGACGGTGAGATTTGATTGCGTTCCTGAGTAGATTCATCTTTGAGAAATTGCTCCTTCGATTTCGATCGAAAACGAAGGGCAGAGACGAAAGGATTCGTTTGATTGGAATCCGGATCGTCGGTCGCGGTTTCCTACCGCCGTTTCCTGTCTCCCCAAAAACGACGTCGTTTTGGGGGGCAAATTTTCAAAAAAAAAAAAATCGCAGAGGAAGAGGGAGGAAGGAGAGGGAGAGAGAGAGGGAGGAAGGAGGGGAGGAGGGGGGGAGGAGGAGGAAGCAGCTCAGGCTGCGAGCTCACCGTCGCAGCTCGTCCCCTCGCCACCCGCCGACGCCCGCCGTCCCTCGTCGCAGCACCTGCGTCGCAGCACTGCGACCGTCGCCTCCGCCTTCGGCCGTCGCCTCCGCCTTCGGCCGTCGCCTCCGCCTCCGGCCGTCCCCTTTGCCTCCTCCTCCTCCTCCTCCTCCTCTCCTCCTCCTCCTCCTCCCCCTATATTTATGGCCCCCTCCAGTCCGACCCTTCCCTTCCCTTCCTCCTCCTCCCCCCCTCCTCCCTCCTTCCTCCCTCCCTCCCTCTCCCCTCCCTCTTCCTCTGCGATTTTTTTTTTTTTTTGAAAATTTGCCCCCAAAACGACGTCGTTTTGGGGGCGACAGGAAACGGCGGTAGGAAACCGCGACCGACGATCCGGATTCGTTTGATTGAAGGTTTCGGCTAGTCGATAGGCCTGCGAGTGGACTACTTACTCACTTAATACGCTGTCGTTTTCTAACGTTATTTCGAATGACAAAATTGTCCCCAACATTTTTTTGGAAATTTAGGTATACATCTTAGCCTCTGTTTGAGAAGAAGAGTTGAGTTGGGTTTATAGTTATTTTAGTCATAAAATAACAAAATAAGCTTTTTAGCTCAATAAAATAAAGATAAAATATTACATCAAACCCATAATTATTACATTCTTTTTCTCACAAAAATTAAAAAAGTCAAAAAGCTTTTTCCAAACAAGGCTTTTTAGCCACAGGTTAAAATAATCAAAAAGTCAAAAAATCAAAAAGTCAACCCACTAATGAACCCCTTAGTAGGTGAACTTATTATCTAATAGATTATATGATAATTAATGATATTTTTTTTTATCAAAAATCATTAAAAAAAAGCGTCACTAATTATTAATTCAATGACAGTTTAAAAATTTTGTTACAAAAAAATATCACTAATTATAATTTTTAGCGATAATTTAAAAAAATTGTCACAAAAAACGTTACTTTCAATGACAATTTAAAATTTTTGTTATAGAAAAACATCACGAATTGTAATTTTAACGATAATTTATAAAAATTGTGACAAAAAAAAGTCATTAATTGTCAGTTTTTAGCGACATGCAAAAATCATCATAAGAATTATTTTTAACGACGATTTTATTAAAACTTATTTTTAATAAGACTCGATGGGAATTAAGTCCAATTATTATGACATATTGGTAGTTTACCCTTCTTTTTTTTTAGATCGAAAAGAAAAGTTTCATTGCAAAACTGATAAAAAAATCAAATCAATCTCGTACAACGGTAACAAAAGATCTTATAAAAAGATAATAAACTTCCATAGAAGAAAGAATCTTAGCCTCTATATAGGAGGAGAAACAACCCTCACAAAGGAGGAACACAACCTCTACATAAGGAGTATTATTACAGCAAACAATAAAAAATATATTAAAAAAACAAACCAAAAGCAATCAAATCCAAGTCGCTAAATCCATTCAAAATTCCATTGCATTGCAACTTTGAACTTAAAATCTAAAGACCCTATCTTCGCTAGTTAATTGTAATAACCCCGACCCGTGATTAGCTATTAATCGGTATTTAAGGACGCTACTGAATGGATTAAAATGAATTATGGGATTAATATGTAATCGGCATGATAATTGGCTTTCTACCTGTCACTTATAAAAATATCTGCTTAGAATCCCGCTTTAAAATGAAAATTGAAAGCCTTATCGGCATCCGAAAACAAAATTGATTATACCATTGTGTTATTTGGAATTTTTGGAACCTTATGGAAAATTTTATTAAAAATTGATTCAGTCTGATTCGTTAAGTCGCGTTTGGCACACCTTATGACCCAATTAATGCATTATATCATTTTAATTATATAAGTAAACCTCATTTAGCTCATTGAGCTGATCTTTTCATTTCCTTTAGTGGAAAAATCTGGTACAACATTTTAGTGAGAGAGGGAGAGCAATTCTAGAGAGAGAGAAGGAGAAATTCAAAGAAGAGTTGAAGATTTTGCTTGTATTCACCAAGATTGTGCTAGATTAAGTGAGATTCAAGGCTCTATGTGAGAATTCAACCCCTAATTTGTGAACCTAGATCAGTTAACATGAAGATTTTGTGATTAAATATGTACATTAAGCTTGGGTTTAAGAATTGGGTTACAATTTTTGCATACATGCTCATGTAGGTGTTAAATCACCATGTTAGTTATGAGTTTCACCATTTGTGTTGATTTTGGAGGTTGAATGGTACATGCATGCATATTTTATCAAGTTTTGTAAGACAATTCCATGTATTTGAAGTTTTGAAAGAGAATTTGGAAGAGAAATCCACATGCATACATGAATATATGGAGTTTTGACATGTTGAGTTTGATTTTAAGCATCTATGTTGTTATCAAGAGTTATTTGACTCATGCATGGGTAATTCATCATGTTTTAAAGTTTAAACTCATGTTTTGGAAAGGACTTCTTGCATGCATGGGGCTTAGAAGCTCAAATTGCAAGTTTCATGAGTTTTAAAGACAAGAGTTTTAAAGAATTCACATGCATGTCTTACTTCTTGAAATTCAAGTTGAAATTGTGAGTTTTGACAAACCTTGGGCCATGATTTCATAAATTGATCTTTAAACTTTCATATTCTACAAGTTTTCTGGGTTATATCAAAGTCTGGGGCCCAAGAGAGGTATTTTGGAGGTTTAAACTCGAGTTTTGAACTTAGGGATGCAATCTGGAAATTCCATATTTTGCAGTCTCGCTCGAGCGACCACTCTGAAATCGTGCACCTCGCTCGAGCGACCAAGAGTCCGCTCGAGCGTAAATTTCGAGCTCCCAGAAGTTTGCATCATTTACAGATCGCTCGAGCGAAGGAATGTGCGCTCGAGCGACCAGTCACATTTTTGCATGCTCGCTCGAGCGAGTAAAGCTTCGCTCGAGCGAGGACTTAAAATTCTGAAATTTTGCCTAAGTGTTCCAAGGCATGTTTTGACAACCTCATTGTATCTTAGGCTTTCTTAAGCCTTAATTAAGCTATAGTAATGAGGTTATGGGCTAGAAACACACACTAAGAAAAGAATGTAACAAGATAAAGAATGACAAGTGTGTGTGTGAGTTGAGCATTGAAATAAGAATGAATCACACTAAGAGATTGCAAGGGTGTGTGTGTTCTAAGCCATGTGTTAAGAATGAACATGAACCAACGTAATGAAAGTTAAGCCGTGTTGGCCAAGTACATGTGTAATGATAAGATTCGTTGGTGCTATGTATTTTGTGATTGTAGGTCAACGTCCGAGAAGTGATTGACCATCTACGGAACCACTGTGAGTAACGTTATCGTAAAGATACGTTTATATGAAATTATGTTCCAAATGTGATATATCAATCTATGATTTCTGAAATGAGATATGTTTCTGTGAACGAAGATCTATGTTTGAAATCTATTATGGCATCCATAGATAGTCTCAAGTCATGGGGGACGGCATGAAAATGCGGGTCCATGACATTTACGAGATCTCGTTAGCCACTTCATTGTGGTGATATGTGTTTAATCGGTGTTCGGGACCGGTTACTCTAGTCGGAAGACGTTATGTGATATGTGATATGTTCTATGGGATATGCCATTATTATGTTCTGATATGAGATGACTATGATTATGCTATGATCTGTTTTATACATATGAAATGTTCGGATTTCGTTCACTAACCCCTTTACCTTAATCTTATTCACTGGGCTTTAGCTCACTGTTTGTATATATATGTATATAGGTGAACATTCTGGAGTGCAAGCCCAAAGGTTTTGTGGGGGACTGTGTTTCTGTTGTCAGCCAGCCTTTGTGCCTCACGTGGAGGTTCCCGAAGTGTCTTGGGTTATGCATGGGACTTTATTTTAATTATGTTGTCTGTACGGAAAATACTGTAACGTGTGTGGTATAATATAATGTATGGTTGACTTATGGTTATGTAAATAAAGTTTTAAATTATTCTGTTTCATGTAAGTCAACACAGCTCATTGGACAATTATATTTATGTATTTGCTTCCGCTAGCCCCTTATTATATGCTTATCTGTTCAGAGGCCTTCGATAATCTAAGGATTACTGGCCGGTTACGATGCTAAACCTATAGGGGCGGGTTTGGGTCGTGACAGAGTGGTATCAGAGCACGAGTTATACCGCACACACGTGTCCATATGAGCTATAGGATGTCCTAGAAATGAAGTAGGGACATTGCATTATCATGTGTAACTACGTGAACATAGATGAATTGAAATGGAACTTATATGCATGATCAAAGAAGTTAAATGGAATAACATGTCTTGATAATCTCAAATACCGAATGTGAAATCTGTATAAACACGAACATATGAAAGTAAGGAATCATGTGACTGTATCTGAGTTGAACTTGAAGTGTAAACACGTCTGGAATGAAATGAAATGTGAAATCTATAAGAACTTTCCTTGTATTGATAAGCACCCTGTTTCTGTATAGATCAATGGAAAGGACGAGGAATGTAGGCGAATCTGAATCTTCTGACGCTAGAATTAGCCGGTTAGAGGAAATGGTTGAAGCCTTAACTGAAAATCTGAAACAACAGCAACAAGGGCAAACATGTGTACCTGAACCAGCTAATTATGATATGATAACACTGACACAGAAATATAATAAGATGAAACCACCTGAATTTCTGGGGGGTATTGAACCGTTAAAAGCCAAGGCTTGGGTTTTAGAAACTGAGAAAATATTCGAGGTATTTCCGTGTACTGAGGCACAAAAAGTTTTGTTAGAAGCCTTCACACTCAAAGAGGAGGCTAGGAGATGGTGGATGTTAGTCCGAAATGATAATGAGGGTGTGACATGGGATAGATTTAAGGAAATTTTCTTCGAAAAATATTTTCCCCAATGCATCCAAGATAGGAAAGTATCTGAATTTATACAACTGAAACAAGGCAAAATGACTGTGGCCGAATATGAAACCAAATTTACTGAGTTAGCCCGATATGCATCCCATATGATAGACACTGACGACAAAAAGGCTAGGAAATTTGAAGGTGGGTTTGACTTAGAGGTGTATGACCGAGTCGGCATCTTAAAATTACCAAAGTATGTGGATGTTCTTGATAGGGCCCTAATGTCCGAGGCAAACATAGCAGCCTTGAAATTATCAAAATCAACACCATCAACTGAATCCGAAAGAGCAAAACAGAAGAAACAAAAAGTTGAAATGTCAAGTAATCCGATGATCAACGTGAATGAGAAATCTGGGGCAATAACTGTGAATAAAGAAGGTCAGGGGAGTAATGTAACTAAAGATATACCTGTCTGTAGAGAATGTGGGAAACAACATTAGGGCATTTGTCACTGTCTGTCAGGAGCTTGTTTTAGATGTGGTCAGAAAGGGCACTTGGCTAAATCTTGCCCGCGAACTCGTCTGAATAACAAATAAGCCTAAATCTGCACCCTAGTTCCAGAAAATGCTCAGAACACCGAAATTACTAACGCAGGTGTTACCCTAACCATGTGTAATTGTTTTATGGGAATTTGTGTGTGAATCATATGTTTCTTAGTTGATATGATATAGATGGTGGACGTGTTAATTGGGTAGTTTGAATTGTTAGAATTATGAACCCATGATAATTGAACCTTGTGAACTGAACGAACCACTTGTGCCTCGGAAATTATTAGAACTTGGGAACAGTGGGAATTTGTCGGGTTAAACCTTTGTACCGTACTGTGAAAAAAAAAATTTAATATGAACTGTTAAGTGTGAACATTTGAACCATGCTAAAATTGTTAAATGTGGGAACGCAATATGATTAACTATAACTGGGAAATCTGTGTGACCGTGACTAGAATTGAACCGCTATATATCGACTGACATCATCGAATAATTAGACCCGTGATCTCGCATTGTATATATGAATCAGTCACGTAGAGAACAGCTGAAATTGAGAACCTATGTCAGTTGAGAAGAATGAACTTCTGCTTATGAATTTGTGAACGAATGACTAACTGACAATTGATCCTAGACTCGTATCTGTATATATATATATGTGACCTCGCTTGTGAGACTATTAGAACTGATGGGATTGAACTGTGGTTAATGAACATTTTGAAATCTACTGGTTGATATGAACTATTGTGACTGACCTGTTGAACTGTGCTTGAACTGTTAAATATGGAGACATACTAGCATTGACTGTATATGGAACATGTTGAATTCACATATACCTATCCCTTTGCATGGAATGTTGGTTAATCGAACTCGACACATTGCATTCGTATCTAGATTGAATAGACTTATGACTTGTTGCCTTAATCGTCATAACTGGAGAAACTGTTTTGTGTTCATCTGTATATAGAACTCATGAATCTGTATTGGAAAGGTTGTTAGACTCTGGACATGTACATATATGACTATACCCTTGCTTAGAATGATCGATGTGATTATTTGTTGATGACCTCTGAACTGTGGACTGTGATTGTTGAACATTAATTAGACTGTTGACTAGACCAGAGAGCCTATGCTGTAATGACTGTAGGACCAATCTGAAACTTCTGTATAACGATCTACTATTGTGTACCTTATGCTTATATGAACTCAGTTGGGAAATCGTTATATTGACTGCGATGTTTACCTTTGATATGAACAATTATATACCTATGCATCCACATGTGAACTTACTTGGAGAATGAAACATTGTATATGACCTGAATTCTTTGGTATGAACTACTGTGATACATAGCTCTGCTGTGATTTGAGAACCAAGGAACTTAAAACAACTGTAAAACTACTGACTATTATAGAACTACTGTACCCCGTCAGAAATGATAAAGCTGATTTAATCTGATAGAACTGTAGTCTGATGAGACCTTTGTTTGACTGATAGAACTTCTGTTTGATGACTCACGCTTGAACTGTTATTTGATATGACTGGGTAGAACTTTCAGTTGATATGACTGGGTAGAACTTTCAGTTGACATGACCGGGTAGAACTTTCATTGATTTGATCTGAGGAGACCCTTATTGAAAGCCGTTATCTGATTTGACTACATTATAGGGGATTGTAAATTACCTATGACTGAATGACAGGACTGTATTGTTAAGGGAATTAACCGAATGAAAATGTGAATTGATCCTAAACACTTAGGAAGAATGTGAACCGTCAGTAGCAGACTATGTGACTATGAAATCTGGCACCTTATGCTTGGGAGATATGGGAATACTGTATATATATGACATGTGATTAATTACCTGGTATTACCGTTTGACCATGAACCTGTTTGACTAGAGAATGACTGCTTTGGTGTTACTATACTTCAGAACTGATGGAATTTGTTGACAACAGGCTGGTTTGATTATAAACTTTGACTATCCGGGGGTATATGTAAGCAATATGACTGTTTCTGTATCGACACATAGTATGATTGAATCTGTGAAAACTGAGACTAGGGGAAAGTATATAAATGGTTACTTCGGAATTCCGTTTACTGATAACTTGTACGAAATTACCTTGTACTCCGGATAACTTCAGAATGACTTGGACTGATTGTGATGGACTACCGAACTGAGAACCAAATTGAACAAGACCGAATGATTGACTCGGAAATTAATAAATCGAATTTCTGTAACTTAACGGGGGAAAATTTCTTATGAAAATGAGATCAGTACCAACTTATAACCCCGATAAGTGTTTGATATGAGTAGTGTGTGTAATAATCCAGTAAAGTTGTGTGCAACTATATTTATGTTCTATGTCTTGAAATAAGTTTTGCTTCCTGAAATGTTATATGTTGTATACTGAATGACTGTTCAATTCTCTGAAAAGTTTTGTGGCACCCTTAGCTCTTATGGCCCTTGCTCGGGGGTAAGAATACCGTAGCCGATGGCCCTTGCCTGGGGGTAACAATACCATGGCTATGTATGTGGTCTTCGGACCTACCTGTTGTGGTCTTTAGACCTACCTGATCTGATAGCTAATGGGTGTACCACGTTTGACCTTGTGCGAAATTCGAACATTTATACGTATATGAATCAGTATCTGTTCTGTTACGCTTATGCGTTCTGTTCTGCTTTGTTAGTGCTAATGAATGCACCATGTATGCTTGAGCAAGAATTGTGATATCCATGTATAATCTGGTCAAGAATGTGAAAATGAACACGTATCTGAATCTGTCATACACTGAAATATGAATGTGTATAAGGCTCTGTGTTAATACGACCCTTAACTTCGGTATATGATTATGATTCTGTCTTGAGTTATGAGCCTATTTGTGAACAAGGTTATGTTTCTGTCTTGTAAAGAGTCGGAACTGTTTTCCTGATATAAGATAACTCGAGTTTGGGGACCAAACTCTTTTAAGGGGGGAAAACTGTAATAATCCCGACCCGTGATTAGCTATTAATCAGTATTTAAGGACGCTACTGAATGGATTAAAATGAATTATGGGATTAATATGTAATCGGCATGATAATTGGCTTTCTACCTGTCACTTATAAAAATATCTGCTTAGAATCCCGCTTTAAAATGAAAATTGAAAGCCTTATCGGCATCCGAAAACGAAATTGATTATACCATTGTGTTATTTAGAATTTTTGGAACCTTATGGAAAATTTTATTAAAAATTGATTCAGTCTGATTCGTTAAGTCGCGTTTGGCACACCTTATGACCCAATTAATGCATTATATCATTTTAATTATATAAGTAAACCTCATTTAGCTCATTGAGCTGATCTTTTCATTTCCTTTAGTGGAAAAATCTGGTACAACATTTTAGTGAGAGAGGGAGAGCAATTCTAGAGAGAGAGAAGGAGAAATTCAAAGAAGAGTTGAAGATTTTGCTTGTATTCACCAAGATTGTGCTAGATTAAGTGAGATTCAAGGCTCTATGTGAGAATTCAACCCCTAATTTGTGAACCTAGATCAGTTAACATGAAGATTTTGTGATTAAATATGTACATTAAGCTTGGGTTTAAGAATTGGGTTACAATTTTTGCATACATGCTCATGTAGGTGTTAAATCACCATGTTAGTTATGAGTTTCACCATTTGTGTTGATTTTGGAGGTTGAATGGTACATGCATGCATATTTTATCAAGTTTTGTAAGACAATTCCATGTATTTGAAGTTTTGAAAGAGAATTTGGAAGAGAAATCCACATGCATACATGAATATATGGAGTTTTGACATGTTGAGTTTGATTTTAAGCATCTATGTTGTTATCAAGAGTTATTTGACTCATGCATGGGTAATTCATCATGTTTTAAAGTTTAAACTCATGTTTTGGAAAGGACTTCTTGCATGCATGGGGCTTAGAAGCTCAAATTGCAAGTTTCATGAGTTTTAAAGACAAGAGTTTTAAAGAATTCACATGCATGTCTTACTTCTTGAAATTCAAGTTGAAATTGTGAGTTTTGACAAACCTTGGGCCATGATTTCATAAATTGATCTTTAAACTTTCATATTCTACAAGTTTTCTGGGTTATATCAAAGTCTGGGGCCCAAGAGAGGTATTTTGGAGGTTTAAACTCGAGTTTTGAACTCAGGGATGCAATCTGGAAATTCCATATTTTGCAGTCTCGCTCGAGCGAAGGGGTTCTCGCTCGAGCGACCACTCTGAAATCGTGCACCTCGCTCGAGCGACCAAGAGTCCGCTCGAGCGTAAATTTCGAGCTCCCAGAAGTTTGCATCATTTACAGATCGCTCGAGCGAAGGAATGTGCGCTCGAGCGACCAGTCACATTTTTGCATGCTCGCTCGAGCGAGTAAAGCTTCGCTCGAGCGAGGACTTAAAATTCTGAAATTTTGCCTAAGTGTTCCAAGGCATGTTTTGACAACCTCATTGCATCTTAGGCTTTCTTAAGCCTTAATTAAGCTATAGTAATGAAGTTATGGGCTAGAAACACACACTAAGAAAAGAATGTAACAAGATAAAGAATGACAGGTGTGTGTGTGAGTTGAGCATTGAAATAAGAATGAATCACACTAAGAGATTGCAAGGGTGTGTGTGTTCTAAGCCATGTGTTAAGAATGAACATGAACCAACGTAATGAAAGCTAAGCCGTGTTGGCCAAGTACATGTGTAATGATAAGATTCGTTGGTGCTATGTATTTTGTGATTGTAGGTCAACGTCCGAGAAGTGATTGACCATCTACGGAACCACTGTGAGTAACGTTATCGTAAAGATACGTTTATATGAAATTATGTTCCAAATGTGATATATCAAGCTATGATTTCTGAAATGAGATATGTTTCTGTGAACGAAGATCCATGTTTGAAATCTATTATGGCATCCATAGATAGTCCCAAGTCATGGGGGACGGCATGAAAATGCGGGTCCATGACATTTACGAGATCTCGTTAGCCACTTCATTGTGGTGATATGTGTTTAATCGGTGTCCGGGACCGGTTACTCTAGTCGGAAGACGTTATGTGATATGTGATATGTTCTATGGGATATGCCATTATTATGTTCTGATATGAGATGGCTATGATTATGCTATGATCTGTTTTATACATATGAAATGTTCGGATTTCGTTCACTAACCCCTTTACCTTAATGTTATTCACTGGGCTTTAGCTCACTGTTTGTATATATATGTATATAGGTGAGCATTCTGGAGTGCAAGCCCGAAGGTTTTGTGGGGGACTGTGTTTCTGTTGTCAGCCAGCCTTTGTGCCTTACGTGGAGGTTCCCGAAGTGTCTTGGGTTATGCATGGGACTTTATTTTAATTATGTTGTCTGTACGGAAAATACTGTAACGTGTGTGGTATAATATAATGTATGGTTGACTTATGGTTATGTAAATAAAGTT
This sequence comes from Camellia granthamiana, assembly GCA_036172215.1. Taxonomy (NCBI): domain Eukaryota; kingdom Viridiplantae; phylum Streptophyta; class Magnoliopsida; order Ericales; family Theaceae; genus Camellia; species Camellia granthamiana. Next base: position 44,200,992 of record CM069912.1, on the reverse strand, counting down.
TTAAATTATTCTGTTTCATGTAAGTCAACACAGCTCATTGGACAATTATATTATGTATTTGCTTCCGCTAGCCCCTTATTATATGCTTATCTGTTCAGAGGCCTTCGGTAATCTAAGGATTACTGGCCGGTTACGATGCTAAACCTATAGGGGCGGGTTTGGGTCGTGACATTAATATAGAACATTGAGGTTGAGGTGGTCGCTTAACGAGAAACGAACGCGTTAAATAGTATCAATTTTCTAATTGTAAGAAGATTTGAAACTAGATCTTGAGGCTTTGGACACGAGGGTGAAAGTTTAGGCACAGGACAAACATCATATTTAGAATATTGGAAAGAAAGAAAGGCGACACTCATACCGGTGACCAGAGATAGATCTAAAGTAGATGAGGCAAATCTAGTAAGGGTAGATCCATAGAGACGGGAAGGTGGCAGATCTAGTGACGGTGTGGTGGTGGCGGCATCGAAAAGATTAGAAAGACAAGTTTCTAATATTATTAAGTAAAAAGACAAAGAAAATGAGAAAAAAAATGGATGCAAGGAGAAGAGAGGAGGCCGACAGCCAAAATCCCTCCCCATTCCTAGCAACACACCCAGCAGAAGGCTTAAGGAGGGAGGCTTAGAAAGAGATGCACTGAGTTGAGAGAGAGGGAGGCTTTTCAAATGTCGGTCCACAAATTGTCTACAATATTAAAATAAAATACAAACTTCTCTTACAAACTGAAAAAAAAAAAAATACAATAGGATTTATAGTTTTGGCATAATTGTATCAAGTGTCCTTAAAGGTATAATTTATAAAATATTTAGTCATATTTTCACCAATAATTTGTGGTACCGTTACTTTTACACTGAAATATATATATATTTTTTTCTTATTTATCTTTGTGTCTTCACACCATATGTATTAGTTTCGGTCTCTTTAATTTTATTAAAATGGGACATTAATATAATTATGCCAAAATTGTCAGTTTTGTTGTATATTTATTATTATTATTATTTCTTATTTAATGCCTTTAGTAATCAAATTGTACAAAAAAATGTCTAAAATATCTTTCTCTTTTTTTTTTATTATCAATTTTACTTGAGGAAGATAAACAAATGGCTTAAATTAAACACAAATTAAAAATTAAGATTTATATTATCAAAATTAAAAATTAAAAATTTATTTTGCTACAAGTGTTAAACTCAATTTTTTTTTAGTGATTTTCCTTAATTTTTATTTATCACATCTTTGGGCTCATTCCTACAAAAACTAACTATTGGTTTGGACTTTGGAGTGGTGGAACCCAATTACCAACGCTCCTTTGTGAGTCGTGACTATCCAATTCGGGTTGGGTTGGGTTAGAAATTTGTACAGCCCAGTAACACACAAAGCCTATTTAGAGATTAGGGACTTATGTACTCATAAGCCGCAGTGTTTTTTTTTTTTTTTTTTTTTAAAACATATTTGTCCCTTATTTGGATAATAAGAAAATTTTAAAAATTTTGAGATATATGTTTTGTATTTATAGAATGATCATTTAGTACTAGTAATGATACTAAGAAAATTATCAAAGTGATAAATGATTGAGACATTTTAACTTGTGGTTTTGAGTTTTGATCTATTTTTAATTTATTTGTGTTAGTTTTAGTAAAATATAATCTGGGAAGTTTAAAGTAATTGAATTGTATTGTTTAAAAATATTTTTATAGTAATAAATTTACTATTAAAAATTGAAGCGGGGCGTTTTGATAAATAATTATGGTCTATAGAGAAACTGTAATTTACTTATAAAAAGTTTTAAGTGCACATAATTGAGGTCCAGCTTAGGTGACAGGCTTATGCCCAATTCTGTGTGTAGAAAAACTACTTATTTATTAAAACATAAGAAATGAAATCTTAATTCTACCCTCATTATCTGGTGTTAATAATTGGGTAAAATTACCCTCCAAATCTCATCGACAATTTTGTCAAACAATGTATTTATTAATTAATTTTGGTAGTATTTTTTAAAGGTCATAAGTAATGACAGCTTAATGTGAGGGGATATTCATTATGCGATCGGAAATGTAATTTTCAAAAAAGAACTCTTATATATCACCCAAATATTTTAAAGTAATTCTTCTGTTCCTATTTGTTTTTAGGAATTTTTTTTTTAAAGTCCCTCATATTAAGATTTTATAGTACGAAGGATATGAAATATTTTCATAGTAGTTTGGGTCCCTTAAATTTTTACAGAGAAATTTCGAAGTAGAGAAATTTCAATTCAGAGAAATTTCGAAACACAGAAAATTTGTCTGAAATTTCTCTAGCTTGCTCACAAATTTCTCTGTGTTTTGACCAATTTTGTCTGATTTACTCATAATTTTCTTTGTGTTTTGAACAAATCAGAGAAGATTATAGAGAAAATTGAGCTACTCACAAACCAATTTTTTTATAATTTTTACAACAAAACACCATGCTAAGTTCATCAAAGAATTTAAAATACAAATTCTAATTACAGTTTAAAAAACAACAAATATTACACATCCTAAAAGATCAAACATAAAATTCGAAGTTAGAAATCCAATGAAAATTAAATAAGCAACATAAATTAATGGGAGCTTAATGTGGGCAAGAAAAATTCAAATGCCAGAGAAAATTCGAGAAAAAATCAAATAGACAACTAACCAGAGAAAATCAAGGCATATAGAGAAAAAGAGTCCAATGTATTCAAAGAAAATTAATCTAAATGGGATATCTTAGTGCCAGATAAAATTCATCTGAAAGGAAAAATTACACACAACGAGACAATTAATCAGTGAAATCAAACAAGTAACCTAAATTAGTGAGAGTTTAATATTTTCAGGAAAAATTCAAATGGCAAAGAAAATTCAACTCAAGGAACAACTAACCAATGAAAATCAATCAAACAACACAAATTGGTAGGAGTTTAATGTGATTAGGAAAAATTAAAATGCCAGAGAAAATTGGAGAGAAAATCAAAGAGATAACTAGTCATAGAAAATCAAGTAAGGCAAATAGAGTAAAGTGAATCTAATGTGTTTAGAGAAAATTGTGATGCCAGAGAAAATTCATCTTAAGAGGAAAATTACACACAAAGACACAACTAACCAGTGAAAATCAAACAAACAACATAATTTGATGGGTCAGGAAAAATTCAGATGCTAGAGAAAATCAATCAAAATTTTGGCCCAAACTTAAAGAAATTTCGACCAAAGTCAGAAAAATTTTGCTCGACTCAGAAATTTTGGCCAAACTCAGAGAAATTCAATGAAATTTTGACTCAGAAAAATTTCACCTAAGAGAAATTTAGAGAATTTTTTTTTGATTTTCTCTGTATTTTGGAAATTTCTCTGGTTTGAAGAAATTTCTTTGTGTATTATACAGAGAAGAGAGAAGAAAAAAAATGAAATAGTTTCTTATCAATCTTTTAATTCTTTCCTCTATATGGGAAGTAATTCAACAAGTGATGCAAATATGTGTTTTGAAATTTCTTTGTGTTTTAAAACCAGAGAAATTTCAAAACTTTGCAAACAGAGAAATTTCAAAACACAAAATTTCAATGTGTTTTAAATTTTTTCTAAATTAAAATTTCTCTCTCTTTCTCTCTCTCCCTCTCCCTCTCCTCAAAGAATGGCAACTACAGTAAGCTCTAGGGCACACTCAACAGGTTAGTAAACTATTGACCATAATTGAAATATAAAATTAGAAAAAAAGTCATCATAGTGTTCAATGCATCTCGCCTTTATCCATTTCCAATTTTCTCACTGAAATGTGACTCCAAGCAAATAATATCCAATATATATGAGCTTTCTTTGATTTTTGATTTTTTTCTAATATTTTATGGCTCAAATCCTCATCCAATTCCAATATTTTACTCATTCTCCTCTTTATCTGACTGTTGATTTTGCTTTCAAAGATTTTGTTGTAATTGGGTTTAGTTTTTTTTTTTCTTGGATCTTCTTCTTGTTCTCTCCATACCAGTCCAGTTTTTGTCAAACCCACTTTTTTTTTTTCTTTTTTTTTTTTCTTCTTCCCAAAACTCTATTAGCTTAATTGGAATCTTTTGTGCAATTATATATTCTAATTTTGTCTAACATTTTCGATCATCAGCAACACTGTTGCCGCTGCCAAACTCTCCAAATCAGCTTCCATCAACCGCCTATTTGGCACAATATGAAGCATCAAATTGGACATGTACGAGTGTTCGCTAGCAAAGATTGACAAATCATTGAGCGTGAACACCGTCATAGTTGTCACGAACACTGTCATAGTTGTAAAGACTAAGAGCTTTGAGTATTTGAGCGCAAGCATGCTGAATCCACATCCAGTAAAAGTTGGAAGAGAGAGGAAGAGAGAATGAGACGGGTATGAGTGAGGGACTTTAGGTTATAAAAAAAATATTGTGAATCTCTTTTATTACTTAAACTTGGAAAGAAATGTTAGATTAAATATCCATGTTTTTCTGTGTAGTGTAATAAATTTTATTATTTTTTTAAATTAAAAAATCTTACCATATACCTAACATTTATTAGGCAAATATACGTAGAATGTAAAATAAATTCAACAACAAATAAATTATCCAAATAAACTCGACAACAAATAAATTATCTTTCCAAATTATAGAGAATGGAATATACTAATCAAAAAAATACAAAGAAGACGTCAGTGTAATTTAATCTAAATAATTATTTTAATTAATATCCAAAGATCCTTAAAATAATTAATCAAAGGAAGGCACGTATTAGGTGAGCTTCATGTTCAACTTTTTTGACTTGTCAACCCATTGCATCTTGAAAACTCTGTTAAAATTTTAAATTTTAAAATTAAAAATTGAAGATTAATGATATACTTTGGAATATTGCACTAGCGTGATTATCATTCAATGACAACCCTTTTTTTTTTTTTAATAAACAAATGTTTAATTCTTAGTTTTTTTTTTTTTAGGACGAAAACATGCATATGAAAACGAGTTACATCAGTTGCCAGCTCATAGGCTGGTTGTATTACATTGTTTCCTACCTTAATTATAATAAGAAAATGAAAAAACTTAGCAAAATATGAAACATTATTAATTATAGGAGTAACATGCCAATCTGCTACATTTTTTTTTGAAGTATCATTGCTAGAATTTGGCAATCTGTTTTTAGAGTAATCCTTGGTAAACCTTTGCTCGCTTCCCATCGGATAGCTTCCAAGCATGCTTTAGCTTCAACTACCAAAGGAGATGTCAATAAGTTGCCTGCACTTTGAGCCACTTGCGGATGGTGATCTCCTAGACCCATCAATAAGAAAAGTCCAACTTTTTGAGGATCCAACTTGGTCTTCCGATTGCTGCAAAACACACAGGTGAGATTGGGATTGGGGTGCCTCAAGGAAATTATCTTTGTGTGCATGTGAACATGAATTAACACAACGCATAGCTATTATGAAAAATTCATTTGCTGCTGCAATCATGCCTTCAACAGACACCGCATTGTGATTAAAAGCAAAGCTATTACGTTGTAACCATATTGCCCATATAATAGCCACTGACTGAATAATAATGTCCTCATCTTTAACTTGCTCTATCCAATTTCTAAACCACACAAAGAAAGATACCGGCATTCCAATGCTAAAGTCGAGACCTAATGCAGATCCCCTCCACACCGTTTGCGAGATTGGACAATCAAAGAATACATGTTCCAAAGTTTCTTTCCTATTATGACACCTTGCACATGCTAGATCAACCACCATACCGCTCTTTTTTAATTCCCACTGAACTGGTAAAATACAATGAAGGCACTTCCAAATAAATTAAGTCTACTTAGGAGGAATTTCGAGTTGCTACAATTTCTTCCACACTAAGTGCTCAGGCACATTCCTCCTAATGAAGGGGTAATATCTGATCAATGCTTGTATGTACCCAGACTTGACCGAATACTCCATGTAAGAAATTAATGTATATATAACCATAATAATAAAGCGGAATTAAACTTTACAGGATCTTGAATTTAATACAACTCAAGAATAATACGAATATACCTTTGTCAGCCATTGAATTAGAGAAGATAAGAAAATACCTCTAATAGAACCTTGAATTCTTAGCTCACCTTCTTCTCTCTGTCTTTCTCAATTAGGATGACTATAGAATTTAGAGTGATGGAAAAATACTCATATTATGTAAAGGGAGTCACCCATCCTTATATAGAGGAGAGAAGAGGGCCCCGATAAACTCTATTAGAAGAATTCCTATCCATCAAGGTTTCCTTCTTATCTTAGAAAAGTAATTATATTAAAATTCTAATTACTGAATTTTATTTCAAATATTGGCTTTATCTAATGGACCTTGCTACATCTCCCTAAAAATACCCCCCCTAATCCCCCTAATTTCCATATCAAGTAAAAAAAAAAAAAGGAAAAAATTGCCCAAATTGGAAATTAGGGGGATTAGGGGGGGTATTTTTAGGGCTCCAAATCATTTTCCTTATCTAATTGTGGAGTCCAAATAAAACCAAAGCATATAAAAATATGTAAGCTATTGGGACACACTAAAAAATAAATCCAGCATTCTCCCACTTGGCCTATTAAGCCGATTATGATACAATTATGAGTTTTTCCAAATATGCAATTTATAAAAAAAAATTTGACTCATTGGATTCCACACTAAAAACTTTGACACAAGATCACGAATTTTTAAAAAATAGCCAATAAGTTCAGATATATTAGAAACTATAATACTGTGATTACTTCAGATCACCAATGTGAGTCATAGCAGTTATATAACATTTTATGTCATATTTCCTCCTATGCACCACACCATCAATAACTTTCACTAATCCGGTCCATTATCGGGATATGTAATTATTTGCCTGAAAGGCCCCTGTAATTTGTCTTGTTAAGACATTTCCTGTTTATTAATATTCAAATTAATGTGTACACACACTTTTAGAAACAGGAAAATATAAACAAAATTATTATTGCGCAAATAGTGTCAAATAAAAATAAGCACTCAAAATTAACCATACGCATCATGGGTTGCTTAAAAGACCCATCCTGATAACATGCTCTTTGTATGTCATTGGTGGTAATTCCTTTGTGAATGGATCAGCAATCATAAGAGAGGTACTTAAGTTTTCGATTAACACTTATTGTTTCTGGACTCTTTCTCTAACAAGTAAGTACTTTACTTCCATGTATGTGAAACCAGTAGAATACTTTCCATTCTTAGAGAAGAAAACTGCTGTGGTATTGTCACAATATATTTTCAGCGGCTTGGCAATTAAGTCAACAACACCAAGATGAAATTTCGTAACCATAAAGCATAATTTGTAGCCTCAAAGCATGCCACAAACTCAGCATCTATAGTAGATGAAGTAATTGTGGACTACTTCACACTCTTCCATGAAATTGCTCCCCTAGCTAGTAGAAAAACAAAACTTGATGTCAATTTTCTACTATCAAGGCAACCAGCAAAATCTGAGTCTAAGTATCAGCTCACTTCCAACTGTTTTGATCTCCTATAGGTGAGCATATAGTCCTTTGTTCCCTAAAGATATCTCATAACCTTCTATACTTTCTTTTTGAGTAAAACCCTTAGCAACAAGTCTGGCTTTAAATCGTTCGATATTGCCTTTTGCGTCGCGCTTGGTCTTGAAGACCCATTTTCACCCAACTTTTTTACAATTATTGGGCAATTCAAAGAGATCCCAAACACCATTCTGTTCCATAGATTTTGACTCTTCATTTATAGCATTGACCCATTTAGTAGAATCATCATTATTCATGACTTGTGAAAAAGAAACTGGATCTTTGTTAATTCCAATATCAAAATCAAATTCCTGTAGATACACCATGTAATCATCTGTAGTGGCAGGCTTTTTTTCCCTCGGAGATCTTCTCAGAACTGCTGATTGTGGTGGTTTTACAGTATTTTCAATGGTGGTATCTTCATGAAGTGGTGAAACATGAGGCGGTGAAGGATTTTCATTATGTTATTCGTTTCCCTCAGCCTGTGGAATAGTCTAAGGAACAACAATTTTTCGATAAGGGTCAAATGTTGGCACATCCACCCTAATTTTTTTGAAATTCACCACTCTTGTTTTCTCACTCCCACTAATTTCACCATTCTCTTGGAATCTAGCATTATTAGTCTCCACTATCCTCGTACTGTGATTAGGATAATAAATTTGTACCCTTTAGACTTGTCTGGATAACCAATGAAATATCCAGATATTGTTTCTTGAGTCCAACTTTTTTCTCTTGTGGGTTAAAGATTCTTGCCTCTGCCAGACAACCCCAAATATGTAAGTGTCTCAAACTAGATTTCCTATTAGTCCACAACTCAAAAGGAGTTATTGGGACCGCCTTACTAGGAACCCTATTTAAGATATACATTGCAGTCTTTAAAACTTCACCCCATAGCGAAATGGGTACAATTGAGTAACTTAACATGCTCCTAACCATATCTTTAAGTGTACGATTACGCCTTTCAGCAACTCCATTATACTGTGGCGTACCAGGCATTGTATATTGAGCACAAATGCCTTTCTTTTCTAAGAATTTGGCACATGGGTCAGGATTTTGGCTTGACTCATTATATTTACCATAATATTCACCACTCCCTGTCTGATCTCAATTTTTTAACCTTTCTATCTAATTGTCTCTCAGCTTCAATTATGTACACCTCAAGGATGTCAACAACTTGAGACTTTTCATGAATTAGATACACATATCCATAACATGAGAAATCATCTATAAATGTGATGAAATATTTTTCATTACTAAGACATGGGATGTTGAGTGGCCGGCAAATATCTGTATGAATTATCTCAAGAAGCTCATTACTTCTTGTGGCACCTTTCTTGGTGTGTTTGGTTTGCTTTCTTTTGATGCAATCCATACATATCTCAAAATCAATGAAGTTTAGGTTTTTCAAAATCTCATTCTCTACCAATTTTTCAATTCTATTTCTAGAGATATGCCCCAACCATCTATGCCATAAGATTGAGAATTTTTCATTAATTTAAACCAATGCCAGAGTTACTAGTGATTGTGCAAAACTCATGGTTTAAGGTAAACCATCACATAAATTACCAGAACAAATCAATTAATTTAGTTTTCCATAACTAAATAAAACTGAATATCCAACACAATATAATTTGAATAATGAAACTAAATTCCTAAAAATTGAAGGAATATAAAAAGTGTCTTCTAGATCCATCTGATGACCGTCTCTAAGATCAGTCGATAGGTTCCTACAGCTATGATTTCAGCTCTGAGACGGTTCCCCATATAGACAAATCTTTCACTTTTCTTCGATTTTCTAGTTGGGAGGTATTTGTAATGTGAGTCGTGGTCCCAGAGTCAATCCATTAAGTGTTAGAAGGTACTTCAACAAGATTTGATTCATAACAAACAAAAGAAAATTTCTTACATTTCTTTTCGAACCAAACCTTTTGCTTGTAGCAATCTTTCTTCACATATCCCTTCTTGCCACAAAAGTAGCACTTGACAGTAAAACTATTCTTAGCCCAATTTTCTTTCCTAGGCCCATTCTTTTTCTTGGGTGGAATTTTTTTTTTTTTTTTGATTTTACAAAATTACCTTTCTTTTCCTTTATAACTCTATGAGTTACAGTCAATGCAGTTCCTCCTGAACACACATATTAGTCAGCTCATTCAAACTCCACTTATCTTTATTGGCTTTATAATGAATTTTGAATGCGCCGAACTGTGATGGAAGTGAGTTGAGAATAAACTGCACGAGGAAAGTTTCATCAACTTGCATCCCTAAAGTTTTAAGCTTTGCAGCTTTGTTAGCCATATTGAGGATGTGATCCTGAACTCCTCGGTTGCCATCATATTTCATTGTTATCAATTCAGCCATAATATATAGTGCCAGCAAGTGACTTGTCAGTAGATCTAAATCGATCTTCAATAGCCTTTAAGTATTCCAATGCATTAACAGTTTGAGGTAAGAAAGTCTTGATGTTATTTGCAATGGTCATCTTCATGAACATTAAACTGAGTCTATTGGACCTTTTCTAAGATTCAGAAATGGCAACTTGTTCTGCAGTACTATATTTATTAATGTTTGTAGGTTTATCTTCAAGCAATGCCATATCGAGGTCCAATACACCCAGTGTAAACTGAACATGTTCATACCATTCCAAAAACTTCGAGCCAATAAGTAGAGGGACGCCCGATGCAAGAGAGTGCAATGAGGTTGTAATAACCCTCACCACTGTTTACCGATTAACCACCGATTACTGCTAAACTGAGACTGATTATGATAAGTAATTGAATCAACTGAAATACTGAACTGACTGACTGAAATCTGGAACTGAATTGACTGAGTATATCTGTTTAATTGTATATCTATCTGTTTGTTTGGTAAATTATATGTTCATGTCTTTGTACGTTTAAATTGCGAATTGAAGGCCTTATCGGCGACCGAATCTGAAATTGATTAGTGATATTTGTTAATCATGATTTATGTGATTTTATGGCATATTTAATTGAAATGTGATTTGGTATGGTTAAATTAGACTAAATATTGATAAATTGCACTAATTAGCTTAATTCACCAAAATGCCATCTAGTGGGTCTTTGTTTAATGATATATTGAAGCCTTATTTCATTTACAACAAAACATTTCATCAGCCTATTCTTTCTTGAGAGCAACTGACTAGAGAGAGAGAGAGTCTTGAGAGAAGATTGTTCATCTAGAGAGTTGGACTTATTTACATTAGTGCCACTTAGTGGCCCACTTCATACCATATTTGAGGTTTGAATCATACCCTTAGGCACACCATTTCATCAGCCATTCCCTTGTTATTGCCGACCAAGAGAGAGAGAGGGAGAGAATTGACTTGTTCTTGAGGAAATTGCTTGAAGACTTGGAGATTTTAGAAGATAATTGTCAATTTGAGCTCCTACACCTTTAATTCAAGACATAAGGTAGAGCTTTTGCCTTCTTGTGTTTGATTTGGGCTTCTTCTAGCATGTTTTACAGAATTGTTATAGGTTGGAGCCTAGGCATGGCTTCTAATGTTGAATTGTGACTTAATTGTTGCATGCATGTCACCATTCTTGGGTTTTGAGGTTGTAAGTTCATAATTCCTCACATGCATGTTCATAATATTGTTATCGTTCATGTTGTCATCATGTTTTTGCAAGATTTGAGCTCAATAGAGCAAGTATTTGAAGATTGAAAATGGTTTAAACTCATGCATGTCATGTTTGAGTTATGTTCATGAAGATTGGTTTGAATTTGAGTTTAATTAAATTACCCTTGGGCCTTGATTTTACAAATTGAGCTTTAAATCATGTTATTCTATGTATGTGCAAGTGTTTCCAGGAAATGGGCCCAAAGGAATTGAATTTGATACATTTGATGTTGGATTTGAGCTTGAAGTTCAAATCTGGGAATTCCAGATTTTGAACTCACGCTCGAGCGGAGTTACTGGCGCTCCAGCGTGAAATTCGTGCTCCCAGTACTTTGCACTGTTTTGATGTTCGCTCAAGCGGGGTAATTTATGCTCGAGCGTGACCTTGTGTCTTACGCTCGAGCGGGTGTCGAGCGCCCTATCGAGCGTGATTTTCACTCATCCAGTACTTTTGACTGTTTTGCAGTACGCTCGAGCGGGTAAGTCTGCGCTCGAGCGGAAACCTTTGTCTGCATGTCCGCTTGAGCGGACTAACCGACACTCGAGCGGGACCCCTGTTTTCTGAAAATTCTGAAAATGCTTTTAAAGTGCATCTTTGCATCCTCATTTCATCCTAGGCATTCTTAGGCCTAGTTTAAAGCATCTTAATAAGGATATAGATGTAGAACCACACCGAGGCAATTAAGGATTAACTTATCGTTTTCCTAACTGTGTAGCTTAGTGTGTGTTCGATCTGTTAACTGTGTAGGGTTGGCATCGGGAGACACGCTCTAGCTTACTGTAGCCCAGAACTCTGTGAGTAACAACTGTGTAAAGATATGTTCAAAAATGATTATCTTCTGAACAACTGAACTGTATTGTTTCTGAATTGATACTGTTGATTGAATGAATGTATGTCCTATATTCTGAACTGTATTGTGGCATCCTTAGCAACTACTGTTACTGTTATTGTTACAGAGATCTCTGTCGATTCCCTTGTTGGAACCATTACTGTTTACTGATTGATGGCCATCATTGACTGTTCAGTCTTTTAAGACCTACTGTTTACTGTACTGCTATACTAATGGATGTACCACATATGACTGTATGACTGAATGACTGATATATTGAATCAATGAACTGTTTTCATTACTGTAAGGACATTCATTCTTAACCTCTTTACGCATTATGTTATTCACTGGGCTTTAGCTCACTGTTTATATATATATATATATATGTAGGTGTTCAGGCACCAGACCGGAGCTAGGAACGTGGGTTAGACTCCCCTTTTTGTCAAGCCAACCACTGTGCCTCATTGCGAGGTCCCGAGCCTGCCAAACTATGGCTTAGGGGTGTTTTAATTCCCTCGTCTATTCCTGCATTTGTTTTGTAATAACTGTATAGACTGTATAGACTGTTACTGTACTGTTTTAACAGGGATTAAGTCCCTGTCCTGAATGATTGTGTATATGTATGAAAAATCTTTTTGCATACAGATTGTCACAGCTCATTGGACAATGTTTATTTACTGTATTGGCTTCCGCCATGCCCCTGTACTCTGTAATACTGTCTTACTGTTAAGCAGGCCTTCGGTAATCTCGGATTACTGGCCGGTTACGGTGCTAAACCCATAGAGGCGGGTTTGGGTCGTGACAGAGGTGGGAACTATTATTGAAATAACATAGAACAATATACATATTAAAGTTTTAAGAATTATAATGATGAACTATTGATATCACATAAGTCTTTCCTTTGGGCGAAACTTAGGTATATCTATTGTTCACTCGTCAAGAAACGCTTATGTAGGTCTAAAGTAATTTATGCAACTTTTCAGTTAGTCATGTTACCTTTGGGTATTCAATTCTAATTTGTCAAATTAGATAAGTTACATTACCCTACCCAGTTCATAATTATTTGAAAGTGACTTTCCTTTAGGTTAGTCTCAATCTCCTGATTATAACTTCAATAGAGAATATTATCGACCTTAATGTTACATTTTTAATAATTCTTTTATTTAGTCCTATATTCATAAGTTTTATAAATCTAGGCCACTTTGGCAGCTACTAAATTAGTAAACCTTATGAATGCGGAACTAACTAACAATATTCTTTATTCATTAATTTGAGTTATTTAATTATCATTAATTCAATCACTATTTAATGAAATCACTATTTTTATGATTTCTAGAATTTCTTTTATGTGATTGCAATTATTAATATGATAATAATAACAACTCTGGACGAACATGAATATATATATATATATATATCAAATTATGCAATATGACAATCATGAATATCTTATATAATGGTCAACAAGAATTACACCTAAATGAATTAATCACTTCAATATTTAATATTCAATGTCATAATTTTATGACATTGAATATTGTGTCTGACAGGGACTCAAAGTTTGTATTGAGATTTTGGCAGAGTTTGCAACAGGCTTTGGGGACTAAACTGAGGCTGAGTAGTGCCTATCACCCACAGACAGATGGACAAACTGAACGAACTAACCAGACTTTAGAGGACATGCTCAGAATGTGTGTGTTAGACTTCCAAGGAGATTGGGAGACCTACTTGTCATTAGCTGAATTTGTGTACAACAACAGTTACCATTCAAGCATTGAAATGGCTCCTTACGAAGCGTTGTATGGAAGAAAATGTCGCTCTCCGATATGTTGGGCTGAAGTAGGTGATAGACCTTTGTTGGGACCGGAACTTGTGCAAGAAACCACCAAGAAAGTGAAACTGATCCAGCAACGCCTGAAAACTACACAGAGTCGGCAGAAAAGCTATGCTGATGTACGAAGGAGAGATAGAGAATATGAAGTTAGGGACCATGTGTTCATAAAGGTGACCCCGATGAAGGGTCAAACTCGGTTTGGTGTTAAGGGCAAGTTGGCGCCAAGATATGTTGGACCTTATGAGGTCCTCGAAAAGATCAATCCGGTATCGTATCGGGTGGCCTTGCCTCCAGAAATGGAACATATGCATAACGTCTTTCATGTATCGATGCTTCGGAAATATTTGAGAGATCCACTCCACGTCATCGAACCAACACATGTGCTTTTGAAAGATGACTACACTTATGAGGAGAAACCTATCCAGATTGTGAATCGCTGAGTCAAAAGATTGAGGAATAAGGAGATACCACTGGTGAAAGTTGATTGGCAAAATCACGGAGGAACCTATGCGACCTGGGAAACAGAAGAAGATATGATGAAAAGATATCCGGAACTGTTTCCATTGAACCTGATGTTCTTCTAGAATGAAGGTAATTCGAGTTTGGGGACCAAACTCTTGTAAGGGGGGAAGATTGTAATAACCCCGACCCCAGATTAACGTTAATTCGTGCTTAGTTAAGCCTAACAATAATTTAGGAAGGATTTGGAACTAATTTGCATGAGTTTTGCATCATTTTTGTATTTTTATCTGTTAGGCGTAGAAAGATCTGTTCATATTTTAATTTCGGTTCACGAATTGAGAGCCTTATCGGCGTCCGAATCAGAAATTGGCTTGTGTGATATGCTAGTTAGGATTTATAGAATTTTAAGGTAGGTTTAATTCAAATTCGGTTCGGAACGATTAAACTAGATTAAAATAATGCTATTTATTTACTTTTTGATCAATTACCACTTATGGACCATTTAGGCTCCACTAGCTCACATTTTCATGACACTCCTCCATTCCTCTGATGCAAACGTGAGAGAGAGAGGGAGAGTTGAAGGGAAGTTGGATTCAACAAGGGATTTGCTTGGGGTTTAGGAGAAATAGAAGGATTTGCATAATAGAGCCTTCATATTGAGGAATTCAAGACTTGAGGTAGGCATTCACCCTGTTGATTATGAAATTGATTTATTAATGTAAGAATTCTAGTGAATTAAATGGACTCATGTTAGGTTTAAGCTAAGATTGGTGAATTGAAGCTCGACACATACATGCATGTGTAATTCATAGCACTTGAGTTGTCCTTCTAAGGAATCCATGCATGCATGCATAAATTTCCATGTTTTGAGTTGGAGTTCTAAGATTTCTTCCATGCATGTGTCAATTTCACTCACATCATAGCCATTCAACTTGTTTTCCATCAAATTATTAAGTTTGGTCATGTTTTGGAAGGTTTGAATTCAAAGAGGTCTTTGCATGTTGAATTGATGGCATATTCATAAAGTTCATGTTGGATTTGCACAAATTGGGTTGCTCTTGGGCCATGATTCCTTGAAATGATTCTTTAAACATGTTGTTCTATGAGTTATTAAGTGTTTTCCAAAAATTTGGCATAGAAAAATGAGTTTTGGATGGTTGAACGTTGAATTTCATGCTTGGAGGTCAATCTGGATTTTCCAGAAATTTGACCCACGCTCGAGTGGGGACTTTCACACTCGAGCGTGAAGCCTGAGTACATGCACTTCCGCTCGAGCGGCGAGAGTCACGCTCGATCGTGAAATGCGTATGCCCAGAAGTTTGTGTGTTTTGCAGTCCGCTCGAGCGAGGGAAGCCACGCTCCGCTCGAGCGAGGGTCTGTGTCACACGCTCGAGCGGGGGTCGAGCGCCCGTCGAGCGTGAATTTCATGCATCCAGCACTTTTTCATAAGTTTGCAGTCCGCTCGAGCGGGAAGTCCACGCTCAAGCAGAGCTTCATTGTTTGCATGTACGCTCGAGCGGGGAAAGCCACGCTCGAGCGTGGACCTTATTTTTAGCAAATTTTGAGAAATGTTTTTCAGTGCATTCTTACATCCTCATTCCATCCTAGGCATTCCTAGGCCATGTTTGAGACCCCATAATGAGGATAAGAGATTAGAAACACACTAAGAGCCAACGAAATAAGTTTTGTACAATTAGAACGTATGTTTCAAGTGTGTATTTGTTATATGTTGTGTAGGTCACGTGCCACGTACCGTTTGACCAAGTTTACTCCGTCTGTCTGTCTCAAGACCCACTGTGAGTAATAACTCTGTAAAGTTATGTTTAACTTAAGTATTTTCTGACTGGTATGATATGATCTGTTTTCTGAAATGCTATCTTACGAATTATGAATGAATGTCCAATTTTCTGAAATGTATTTGTGGCACCCTTAGTTCACGTGGCCCTCGCTCGGGAGTAACAATACCGCGGCCAATCTGCACGTGGCCCTCGCCCGAGGGTAACAATACCGCGGCCAATCTGCACGTGGCCCTTGCCTGGGGGTAACAATACCATGGCTACTTGCGCGCAAGATATGGACCTTTATAGTCGTTGGTACCAACTATGCATGCGAGTCTCTGGACCAAATTGATCTGATAGCTATGGATGTACCACGTATGATCTTATGCAAAATCTGAATATGAACACGAGTGTGTATCTAAATCTATTTCTGTTTTGAAGCTTGAATATGTTCTGATTTAAATACTGGATCCTAACTACTGTGGACGTCATTCATAAAACCCCTTTACTCTGTTATTATTCACTGGGCTTTCGCTCACAGTTTATATTATGTATGTAGGTGAGCCGGCACATGACCAGGGCCAGAGTTGACGGCCTTCTGTTCTGTTTTGTCAGCCAACTGTTGCGCCTCCCGAGGAGGTTTCGGTCGAAGTCTAATGCTATGGCTGTTTTTGTATTCATGCTGGTCTCTGTATGTGTTTGTAAAGACAGGTCTTGGGATGTAAATACTTTGTAAATATTGGTGTCCTTTGACTGGCATGCTTATGTATATATAATAAGTTTTGAAATCTTCTGTCCCATGTACGTCATCACAGCTCATTGGACCTTGTCTATTTTATATTATTGCTTCTGCAGCCCCTTATTATTTGCTAATCTGTTCAGAGGCCTTTGGTAATCCACGGATTACTGGCCGGTTACGGTGCTAAACCTACAGGGACGGGTTTGAGACGTGATAGAGTGGTATCAGAGCACGTGTTCTACTGCACACACAGGTCCGTATGAGCTTAGGATGTCCTAGTAAGCATTAGGGGCATTCCATCTGCATGTGTGAGTGTGTGGTAATTCAACAGCCTATGACAACTGAACGTAATTTTGAGTAAATGAATTGAAAGAAACGAATAAGATTATGCCTGTGTTCATTACCATTTGATGTCTGTATAGTAAGATGGAGAATGCAAGGGGAAGTGGTGAAAGTGAATCTTCAGAGGCTCACATGGGCCGAATGGAACAGATGTTAGCAGCATTGACTGAAACCTTGACATAACAACAGAGACAACAACCTTTACCCCCTCCGCCTCCACCAGCACAGGCCAAAGTAGATAATAATGACATCATCAATCTGACACAGAAATTGATGAAGATGAAACCGCCAATGTTTTATGGCGGAATTGAACCATTGAAAGCAGAGACGTGGCTACTTGAAATGGAGAAGTTATATGAAGTGTTCCCTTGTTCTGAAACTCAGAAAGTCCTCCTAGCCACCTATACTCTGAAAAATGAAGCCCGAAGGTGGTGGTTACTGATTCGAAGTGGCAATGGGAATATGACATAGGCACAGTTTAATGCAATCTTTTATGATAAATATTTTTCCCAATGCTTCAGGGATAGGAAGGTGTCCGAGTTTCAAGAACTTAAACAGGGAAGAATGGCTGTAGGAGAGTATGAAGCCAAATTCACCGAATTGGCACGTTTTGCTCCACATATGGTGGATACTGATTACAAGAAAGCACGGAAGTTTAAGGGAGGGCTAGACTTGGAAATATTTGACCGAGCAGGTGTTCTAAAATTACCTACTTATGTGGAGGTACTCGACAGGGCATTGATGGCAGAAGCCACAATAGCAACTAAGAAACAAACTACAACACCAACAACAGAATGGAGAGAAAAGAGGACCGGATTCAGTTTCAAGAAAGGTCGGTCAGTTTCAAAGAGGCAAAATACAGGATCCTCTAGCAACTCTAGCTAAAGTAGCGGATTTACTCCAAACTGCCCCGACTGCGGAAAGAAGCACAGAGGTGCTTGTTATCGAGCATCAGGTGCGTGTTTTCACTGTGGCAAGACTGGCCACATGGTGAGGGATTGCCCGATGAGATCCAACGAGGGTAACCATCCTATGACAAGTTCTACAGGGTCTGTTTCGGCAGCAAGATCAAATACAAGGACCGATGTTAGAGGGAATGCAGTAATGAAACATTGAGGCAAGGGAGAGTGTTCGCCTTAGTGCCTAGTGACGTACCAAACACCTATACTATGGTGTCAGGTACACGCTCTGTATGTTCTCAAAATGCATGTGTACTGATAGATTCTGGTTCTACACATTCCTTTGTATCGCATGCTTTCTCTCGAAAATTGACTAGACCACTAGAACGTATGACATATGTGTTATCTGTATCCACACCGTCTGGGGATTCTATGATGTGTGCTCAAGTTTATCCAACATGTGATATTACGATTGGCGATGTGATGTTATATGTTGATTTATTACCCTTGAACATTGATCACTTTGATTGTATTTTGGGAATGGACTGGTTGACTAAATACTGTGCTACCATTGACTGTGCAAGTAAATCTATTGTGTTTACACCACCGGGTATGCTAAATTTACTTTTACTGGGGATGGGGTAGTTCCTTCCCCATATCTGATTTCCGCTTTGAAAGCCATAAAACTGCTTAGAAAGGGATGTAGAGGTTACTTGTGTTGTATACTGGCTGCACCATCTGACGGAACTACGGTAGAAAACTATCCCGGTTGCTTATGAATTTCTCGATTGTTTCCAAATGACCTACTTGGGGACTTAATTGATAGGAAATAGAATTCACCATTGATGTAACACCTGGAACACAACCCATCTCCAAGGCTCCATATAGGATGTCGACTTTTGAACTGAAAGAACTGAAAGCTCAACTACAGGAACTCTTAGACAAGAAATTCATTCGTCCGAGTACCTCACCTTGGGGTGCTCCAGTATTATTTGTCAAAAAAGAAAGACAGGTCTTTGAGGTTATGTATCGATTACCGGGAATTGAACAAAGTGACCATTAAGAACAAATATCCATTACCCCGAATGGATGATTTGTTTGATCAACTCCAAGGAGCCAAAGTGTTCTCTAAAATTGATCTCAGGTCAGGTTATCACCAGTTAAAAGTTAAGGCAGAAGACGTAGAGAAAACTGCATTCAGAACTAGATATGGACATTATGAATTCTTGGTAATGCCTTTTGAGTAACAAATGCACCTGCAGCTTTTATGGACCTAATGAATAGGGTTTTCAAACAATATCTTGATGAATTCATTGTTGTGTTTATCGATGACATTCTGATTTATTCTAAAGACAGAGAGGAACATGAGAACCACCTGAGGACTACCTTGCAGATTTTGAGAGAGAAGACGCTATATGCTAAATTGTCTAAATGTGAATTTTGGCTTGACAGTGTAGCATTCTTGGGCCATGTAATCAATGAGGATGGTGTTTCTGTTGACCCTCAGAAAATTGAAGCTATTGTAGATTGGCCTAGACCGACAAATGTGACAGAAGTCCGAAGTTTTCTGGGACTTGCAGGTTACTACAGGAGGTTTGTGAAAGACTTTTCTAAGCTTGCCATGCCATTGACCCAGTTAACTCAAAAAAAAACGTGCCATTTGACTGGAACGAACAAAGAGAGACAGCCTTTCAAGAACTGAAAACCAGGTTAGTGACTGCACCAATCTTGACTTTGCCTAATGGTATTGATGGGTTTCAAGTGTACAGTGATGTTTCCTACAAAGGTTTGGGGTGTGTATTAATGCAAAACGGAAAAATGATTGCCTATGTTTCTAGACAACTCCAACCTCATGAAAAGAATTACCCAATGCATAATCTTGAGTTAGCAGCTGTGTTGTTTGCTTTGAAAATCTGGCGTCACTACTTGTATAGGGTAACTTGTGAGGTGTACACCGACCATAAGAGCTTGAAATACTTTTTCACCCAAAAGGAACTGAACATGAGATAGAGGCGATGGTTAGAGTTAATCAAGGATTACGATTTGCAGATCTTGTACCACCCAGGGAAAGCTAATACCGTAGCGGATGCCTTAAGCCGAAAATCAATGGGGAGTTTGTCATGTCTGTTATCCAACTGGAAAGAATTACTGGATGACCTAGAACAAGTTGGACTATTAACTGCTATTGCCGCTCAACCTACAATCCTTGACGAGATCAAACAGAAACAGTGCGAGGATGAATACTTGAAAAAAATCACGGAGGAATTTGATTCGAAGCCGAGGCCAGGATTTGTGTCTAAGAAGAATGTGCTAAAATTTCAGAACCGTCTTTGTGTACCCAATTGTGGTGATTTGAGGAAACATGTTATGACCGAAGCTCACAGTAGTAAGTTTGCTATGCACCCGAGTAACACGAAAATGTACCATAATTTGAAACAGAATTTTTGGTGGGCGGGAATGAAAAGGAGTATTGTAGACTTTGTGGCTAGATGTCTACATTGCCAACAGGTTAAAGCTGAACATCAACGACTCGCTGGTTTGCTACAACCACTCCCAATACCGGAATAGAAATGGGAGCACATTACCATGGACTTCATTGTGGGATTGCCTTGTTCTTCTCAAGGTATGGACTCTATCTGGGTTATAGTTGACCGTTTAACTAAGTCTGCCCATTTTCTGCCTGTCAAAACTATTTATAACGCTGATAAATTAGCCAATATCTATATGACTGAAATTGTGAGATTGCATGGAGTGCCAGTATCTATTGTGTCTGACAGGGACTCAAAGTTGGTATTGAGATTTTGGCAGAGTTTGCAACAGGCTTTGGGGACTGAACTGAGGCTGAGTAGTGCCTATCACCCACAGACAGATGGACAAACTGAACGAACTAACCAGACTTTAGAGGACATGCTCAGAATGTGTGTGTTAGACTTCCAGGGGGATTGGGAGACCTACTTGTCATTAGCTGAATTTGTGTACAACAACAGTTACCATTCAAGCATTGAAATGGCTCCTTACGAAGCGTTATATGGAAGAAAATGTCGCTCTCCGATATGTTGAGCTGAAGTAGGTGATAGACCTTTGTTGGGACCGGAACTTGTGCAAGAAACCACTGAGAAAGTGAAACTGATCCAGCAACACCTGAAAACTACACAGAGTCGGCAGAAAAGCTATGCTGATGTACGAAGGAGAGATAGAGAATATGAAGTTAGGGACCATGTGTTCATAAAGGTGACCCCGATGAAGGGTCAAACTCAGTTTGGTGTTAAGGGCAAGTTAGCGCCAAGATATGTTAGACCTTATGAGGTCCTCAAAAAGATCAATCCGGTATCGTATCAGGTAGCCTTGCCTCCAGTAATGGAACATATGCATAACGTCTTTCATGTATTGATGCTTCGAAAATATTTGAGAGATCCACTCCACGTCATCGAACCGATACATGTGCTTTTGAAAGATGACTACACTTATGAGGAGAAACCTATCCAGATTGTGAATCGCCGAGTCAAAAGATTGAGGAATAAGGAGATACCACTGGTGAAAGTTGATTGGCAAAATCACAGAGGAACCTATGCGACCTGGGAAACAGAAGAAGATATGATAAAAAGATATCCGGAACTGTTTCCATTGAACCCAATGTTTTTCCAGAATGAAGGTAATTCGAGTTTGGGGACCAAACTCTTGTAAGGGGGGAAGACTGTAATAACCCCGACCCCAGATTAACGTTAATTCGTGTTTAGTTAAGCCTAACAATAATTTAGGAAGGATTTGGAACTAATTTGCATGAGTTTTGCATCATCTTTGTATTTTTATCTGTTAGGCGTAGAAAGATCTGTTCATATTTTAATTTCGGTTCGCGAATTGAGAGCCTTATCGACGTCCGAATCAGAAATCGGCTTGTGAGATGTGCTAGTTTGGATTTGTAGAATTTTAAGGTAGGTTTAATTCAAATTCAGTTCGGAACGATTAAACTAGATTAAAATAATGCTATTTATTTACTTTTTGATCAATTACCATTTATGGACCATTTAGGCTCCACTAGTTCACATTTTCATGACACTTCTCCATTCCTCTGATGCAAACGTGAGAGAGAGAGGGAGAGTTGAAGGGAAGTTGGATTCAACAAGGGATTTGCTTGGGGTTTAGGAGAAATAGAAGGATTTGCATAATAGAGCCTTCATATTGAGGAATTCAAGACTTGAGGTAGGCATTCATCCTGTTGATTATGAAACTGATTTATTAATGTAAGAATTCTAGTGAATTAAATGGACTCATGTTAGGCTTAAGCTAAGATTGGTGAATTGAAGCTCGATACATATATGCATGTGTAATTCATAGCACTTGAGTTGTCCTTCTAAGGAATCCATGCATGCATGCATAAATTTCCATGTTTTGAGTTGGAGTTCTAAGATTTCTTCCATGCATGTGTCAATTTCACTCACATCATAGCCATTCAACTTGTTTTCCATCAAATTATTAAGTTTGGTCATGTTTTGGAAGGTTTGAATTCAAAGAGGTCTTTGCATGTTGAATTGATGGCATATTCATAAAGTTCATGTTGGATTTGCACAAATTGGGTTGCTCTTGGGCCATGATTCCTTGAAATGATTCTTTAAACATGTTGTTCTATGAGTTATTAAGTGTTTTCCAAAATTTGGCCCAGAAAAATGAGTTTTGGATGGTTGAACGTTGAATTTCATGCTTGGAGGTCAATCTGGATTTTCCAGAAATTTGACCCACGCTCGAGCGGGGACTTTCACGCTCAAGCGTGAAGCCTGAGTACATGCACTTCCGCTCGAGCGGCGAGAGTCACGCTTGAGTGTGAAATGCGTATGCCCAGAAGTTTGTGTGTTTTGCAGTCTGCTCGAGCGAGGGAAGCCATGCTCGAGTGAGGGTTTGTGTCACACGCTCGAGCGGGGGTCGAGCGCTCATCGAGCGTGAATTTCATGCATCCAGCACTTTTTCATAAGTTTGTAGTCCGCTCGAGCGAGGAAGTCCACGCTCGAGCGGAGCTTCATTGTCTGCATGTATGCTCGAGCGGGGAAAGCCACGCTCGAGCGTGGACCTTATTTTCAGCAAATTTTGAGAAATGTTTTTCAGTACATTTTTGCATCCTTATTCCATCCTAGGCATTCCTAGGCTATGTTTGAGACTCCATAATGAGGATAAGAGATTAAAAACACACTAAGAGCCAACGAAATAAGTTTTGTACAATTAGAACATGTGTTTCAAGTGTGTATCTGTTATGTGTTGTGTAGGCCACGTGCCACATACCGTTTGACCAAGTTTACTCCGTCTGTCTGTCTCAAGACCCACTGTGAGTAATAACTTTGTAAAGTTATGTTTAACTTAAGTATTTTCTGACTGGTATGATATGATCTGTTTTCTGAAATGCTATCTTACGAATTATGAATGAATGTCCAATTTTCTGAAAAGTATTTGTGGCACTCTTAGTTCACACTCGCCCGCGGGTAACAATACCGCGGCCAATCTGCACGTGGCCCTCGCCTGGGAGTAACAATACCGCGGCCAATCTGCATGTGGCCCTTGCCTGGGGGTAACAATACCATGGCTACTTGCGCGCAAGATATGGACCTTTATGGTCGTTGGTACCAACTATGCATGCAGGTCTCTGGACCAAATTGATCTAATAGCTATGGGTGTACCATGTATGATCTTATGCAAAATCTGAATATGAACACGAGTGTGTATCTAAATCTATTTCTGTTTTGAAGCCTGAATATGTTCTGATTTAAATATTGGATCCTAACTGCTCTGGACGTCATTCATAAAACCCCTTTACTCTATTATTATTCACTAGACTTTCGCTCACAGTTTATATTATGTATGTAGGTGAGCCGGTACATGACCAGGGCCAGAGTTGACGGCCTTCTGTTCTGTTTTGTCAGCCAACTGTTGCGCCTCTCGAGGAGGTTCCGGTCGAAGTCTAATGCTACGGCTGTTTTTGTATTCATGCTGGTCTCTGTATGTGTTTGTAAAGACAGGTCTTGGGATGTAAATACTTTGTAAATATTGGTGTCGTTTAACTGGCATGCTTATGTATATATAATAAGTTTTGAAATCTTCTGTCACATGTACGTCATCACAGCTCATTGGACCTTGTCTATTTTATATTATTGCTTCTGTAGCCCCTTATTATTTGCTAATCTGTTCAGAGGCCTTTGGTAATCCACGGATTACTGGCTGGTTACGGTGCTAAACCTACATGGGTGGGTTTGAAACGTGACATGTATATTAATAAATAAATTTACAGTGATAAATTTATCATTTAGGACTTATATGTAAATAAGTCTAATCAATAGGATCGGTTGTAAGTGCCCCTAAAGAAAATACAGTTAGTCCCACACTTTTGACATGGTTATAACCTTTCTCAAAATTTTAATTCATATAACACTTAGGCCATTTTTTATTAGTAATCACATGAATGAAAAAGTGATGTTGTCATCTTTTTCCTATTAAAATGTATATTTATTTTTGTTCATTTCAGTGTCTATCCTTCATTGAAATTAGTTTTGATCTCTTTAATTATACTAAAAGAGAGATTAGTATAATTATGTTAACAACATAAAATAAACTATATTTTGTCAAAATATTAAGAAAGATGAGTATTAAAAATAAAAAGGAAATAGGGGTGATGATAATTTTTTATTAATAGCTAAAAAAATAATTAATCCACACAATTTCTGCCCCTAAATGACATAATAAGCAAAATTTGAAAAGTTGACTTACACTCCAATGTTTTCTCAAAACTCTCCTTACATGCATTCTTGCCACCTCATTTGTGGAATTGTAGGAGAGAGAAATTGTGTGGATATAATACTCTTGAATTTACAATAGATATATATATATATATAACAATTTTAGTAGTTGTAACAAGATGTGTACACAGTAGAAAACATGTGTAGATAATTGATTATTATTATTTATTAAAATGATGGATACTTAGAGGTTATGGCGTTTAATCAACTTTAAATGGGTTTAATGAGCTTGAATGGTGATGACGATCTAGAAAATAGAAGCAAATCATATTAAAATGGCTTCGAACGACTAGAAAACACTCTAGTTTGCTTTGGTGTGGCTACGAAATAGTGAAAACCAGTAAAAAGTAGAAGAGATACAAGAAAATGTATATATATGGGTTTGAAATTTGAATGGATGGAGGCCGAAAAGGCACATCATTTCATAATTGGGAGTGTTGCAAAGATAGCTGGTGCAGACATACGAAACCAACAAAAGTGAGCCACGTGTCCTTAATGTGACGCATTGTCAAAAAAGTTGGTAACCGAGCAGACTGTATGGCAATAAGGGATTGACCCATGCATGCCTTGGGAAAAGTCATGCTAGCCCGCACTACAAGAAAAAACACATTCGGCGATCAAATTTCCCGACTAAAAAGAATTTGGTCGTTGAAAGTATAGCTTTCAGCGACTAAAAAAGTATTAGTAGCCAATTGTGAAGCCTTTTGGCGATTAAAAAAAATTTTGGCTACTAATAGTAGCCAAAAGTCTACAATTGGCGACTAAAAATAAGATTGGTCACCAATTATATGGATTTTACCGACTAAAACATTTTTAGTAGCCAAAAGTATAGTTTTTGCAGACTAAAAAAAATTTAGTAGCCAAAAAGTCAACAATTGGTGACTAATTATAATTTTGGTCGCCAATTATGTGGGTTTTACCGACTAAAACATTTTTAGTAGCCAAAAGTACAGTTTTTGCCGACTAAAAAAAATTTAGTAGCCAAAAAGTCTACAATTGGCGACTAATTATAAGTTTGGTCGCCAATTATGTGGGTTTTACCGACTAAAACATTTTTTAGTAGTCAAAAGTAAGTTTTTTGGCGACTAAAAAAAATTTGGTAGCCAAAAATTCTACAATTGACGACTAAAAATATGTTTAGTAGTGAAAAGTGGTCTTTTTTAGCGCGAAAGTCTCTTCGGCGACCAAAATTATTTTGGTCGCTAAAAGTTAAATTTTTATTTTTATTTTGCTACTCAATAATTTATTTTTACATAAATTATGTCAACAAAAATAATTATTTTTATACATATACTTTTATTTTAATACGGGTCTATGTACTATATAAATAATATATATTACATATATAATCATGTGATGTTATAGAGGCGTAATGGGAAGTGTGTGGTGTATAAGGTTTATGGTGTGAGAGGTTGATGGTTCGAGTCTTCATAAGAGCGGATGCAAAGCTTAACAATGAATTATTTTTTTTCACGGATGAAGCTTTTGGCGACTAAAAATGTTGGTCGCCGTTTGGTAGCTTTTGGCGACTAAAGATTTTGGTCGGCGATTCCTTGACTATTGGTGACTAAAACATTGGTCGGTGAATGTATGATTTTAAAGAAATATAATTGACTAGCTAAAGACTTGCTTTTTGCCGACCAAAGGTTTTTTAGTCGGCAAAACCCTCCAAAACCTTTCCCGACAAGGTTTTGGCGACAAATGTAGCGACCAAAATTTTTTTGTCATAGAATGGCTTTGGCGACCAAAAAACAGACAATTGGCGACCAATATTTTAGTAGCTAAAAGTGACTTTTTTTGTAGTGCCCGTTGCAGTATCTTTTGCTTTTTTGCTCATATTGAAAAAAGGGTAATCCTAGCCATGATTGGAGTAGCAAACGAGCTTAAGG
This sequence comes from Camellia granthamiana, assembly GCA_036172215.1. Classification (NCBI taxonomy): domain Eukaryota; kingdom Viridiplantae; phylum Streptophyta; class Magnoliopsida; order Ericales; family Theaceae; genus Camellia; species Camellia granthamiana. Next base: position 44,174,312 of record CM069912.1, on the reverse strand, counting down.
GGTTGTTTGGGGTGTCCTAAATAAGTGCACTTTTTATTTTTTTAGACTAAAAAGTTGAGGAAAAAAAGATGGATGTTTGGGTTAACTTTTTGACTTTTTTCGAAAAAATGTGTATTTAAAAATTATATAAATAAGTGTATAAGAGAAGTTAATGAAGTAGCCCGTACAGTCTGGCAGAGCAATGGGCTGATTAGGAGATAGGAAATTGTTGCCTCCTTTTCGGGCTTGAATTGGACGTTGTTGTTCGGCCCGTGTGGGCTCACCACGAGTCTCGTTTTACTAATCGGAACGGTTCAATATGTAGAACTCGTCGAGTACTATATACTTGTGAAAAATCAAGTTGATCGGATATCGATATCTATCTGATTATGTTAGTTTTTTGTCAACCGTTAACTATAACACCATCCATTTTTTATGCAAAACTAATTTAATCATGTAGCTATCCATATTCGATTAACTTAATTTTTTACAAGCATATAGTACTCGACGAGTTCTATACATTGAACGGTTCGGATTATCAAAACAAAACTCGTGGTGGGCCCCCACTGGCCCAACATTACCCTTCAATTTAATGAATATATATACCTAATTTTCTTTTTTTTCCTTTGACAGCCCAATAAGTGCACTTCCATCAATTCAATACCAGTCACGTTAAGTGATTGGTTTGTATTAAAATATTGTGTAAATTAATTTTTTTTATATTTTTAATTTATGAATGATGATGACTTTTTAATTTTTTTAGTAATTTTTAATTTTTTAGATTTTGTTAGGATGCCGAGCCAGGCCCAAGGGAGAATTGAGAGAAAGATTTCCACCGGCCTAGTGGGTCGAACAAAACCCACCACGGCCTAGCTTAGATGCCCTAGCACAAGGGATATTCTGCTCGCTCGGAGCATAACCCATGTTTGGACAGGGCAAATATGGTCAAGGGGCTTAAAGCTGCACAAGAATTGGGCCAGGCTAGATCCTAGTGTTTGGGTGGTGTTGTCTGGTCGGACAAAGATATGCTAGGTCCTTGAACCGAGCTGAAGATAGGTTGTATGGTTTGAAGCCTTAGTCTTAACTTGTAGCTTTTGGGCTGAAATAGGTTAGGAATGACTAAGTGGCTACTTATGGAGAACAAGCGGGCAAATGGTTTGCTCGGTCCAGTTGCCGACTCAAAAGTGGATATGCTTCATATAGTGTTTAAGGATAAACACCATCTTTAAAAAGTAGACACCAATTGGGAAGTGTGACCCAAAAAAAATAAAACTAAAATAAAATAAATTAGTGGGAAGTTGTTAAAATGAATTAGAATTCTATTAGGACTCTATCACGCGGAAATACACAAAAGCTCAAAGAAAAATCGATAATGCAATTCTAACTCTTAGAGGGATTTTTCCCATTGTTGATCCTATAGTACTAACTTAGGTATTGAAGAGATTTTCTGACACACACTCAAGTAAACTCATTGTTTGTATATTTTCAAGTCATGCGACATCATTCACATAAATTATTACTTGATCACGGGGATAATAATGTGCATGATAAATTTTATATCTATATATATATATGAAAATTTTAATAGTTGTAACAAGAGTGGACACAGTAAAAAACATGAGCAGATAATTGATTATTATTATTTATTAATATATGAATATTGTGTCCATGGCCAATAAATAAATAAAAGTTAGTGCGGTGACCATTCATTGATCCCCTATTGTTGTTTTTGGGGTTGTGTTAATGTTTTACTTCGTGGTACGGCTTTTGGTCCGAGCCGTCCCATTATTATGATCCCAAAAACATCATATTCCACAAAGAATCTTATCTCTAAATCCTCTCTTATTTTATTTTCTTAACATGACCTCACTTATTTTATTTGTTATTAGTACTTTTTTTTGGGTGCAAAGAGCAATTGTATCATTCAAAATAAAAAACAACCCACCACTCTCTCTGCATTATTTTTATTATTTATGATAAATTAAAATATTTAAAAGAATAACAAGATTGCATGAAAATGAGTTAAAAAAGATTGTGATGATCTTTCACTCAAAGTGTGAAATCATTTTATCAAATTTTGATGGGGAAAAGAAACAGTAGAGCTGTCGGTATGTTTGGCAAAACACTATATAAAAGTAATTGATAAGTTGGTATAAGAAGGGTCAAAGTAAATATGGTAAAAAAGAAATTGAAAAATAATAATTTCTTAGAGTATTCTCATCAAGCTCTTTACAATCATTTTTTAACTAATAAACTTTAAAAAATCAACTTCATCAAACTCGCTTGTAACTCGTCAAAATTTACGATAGCTACAGTAACTCATTACAACAAGCGAGGCACTATTCATCGCTACTTGTGTGTTACCGGATGTCCGCCCGGTCAACCGGTCAACGGTAATTTTTTTTTTTTGGTTGCTTTTTTTAAGAATTGTATGGCTGGTAACTTATTAATTTAATAAAAAAAGAAAGACTAACAAACACAATAAGAACATAATATTTAATAAGAATAAGTTAGAATAAAGAGTTTGATACAGTAGGTGCTAAAAAGTGAGTAACTAAAATAATAAAATAGCTTTAATTTGACTAAAAATTTGAAAAGTTTGGTGTGGATGCTCTTACATAAGTATTATGAAAAATTAGCCACAAAATAATAATAAATAAATTGTTTATATCATATTTTTCTAATTCTTTACTCATTTATTTTATATACTTGTAAGCTATATAATTAAAATCTTATTGTAAAATTTATTAGATTAGGCATTTTAATAGTTGAGATAATTATATAATTAAAAAAAATTTACTTACAGAGGACTAATAAGTTATTTCTTTCATTGCCCCAAACAACCAATATTGGCACCGATGGTATGTTTTATAATAGAAAAAATATTTTACCAATCAAATTGATAGAATTGATACAATTACATCATATAAAAAATAGTTGATATATATGACAAAAATTTAGAAAGTCATTCTATGTACATAACGAGAGGGAGATTTGCACCGAACAATTGGGCCGAGCTACGTCAACACGGGATATGGCGTTGGGCCTCGCTAGGGCCAAAGACCATGCGCTTGGCCGAATTGAACCAACGTGGCTCCCCCGGCCCATTAAGTTGGGCCGAGCAGGCCATCGATTGAGCTATGATTCGGCGAAAAATGGATATTTGGTTAGATCCACACTGATGCATTGGGTCGAGCTACGAACAGTTCGGACTGACGTAGGGCCGAGGAGTCCTACGAAATAACAGGACGAGACCGAGATGCCGAACCGCGTGTCCTACGACCAGTCAATTTCGATGGACCGGTTTATTATAGCTCGGCCGTTCCAGTCCGTTGTGGTGTCTGTTTCTTCTAAGTGATAGCCCGGTTGTATAAGCCACCTGGACCAATGGTAAAGCAAAGAAAATCCACTCCTAGTATGCGTCGATACCGTTTAGCGGTTCGACAAACATTGTTTGGAACTTTTGGTCTCTACATGTGTAAGGAAGGTAAAGGGGAGCACAACCGCCTGCTCAAAGAAGGACAACAGAGGTAGTGGACCTACAATCTCTGAGGCTGCAAGGCTAGCCTAAAAAAGGAAGAGGAGAGGGACGCCAGAGGTAAGTAAGGAGAAGGAATTCCAAACTCTCTCGCTCAAAAGTGCTCTCTGTATTCTTCTTCTTCAAGTGTGCTGACTTGATCGTCGGAGGATTTATCCGGCAGCACATCGCCGGGCAGCTCACCGTCTTTTGGTTTTCAGGTTAGGCAACGTCACATGAAGCTTGGGTTCAAAGAGTACGAAGAACAGAGAATATTTCACCCCCATACAATTGGCGCCGTCTGTGGGAATTCTTTGACAGACAAACCTTGTTCTTTAAGCTTTTTCAATCGTTTCCATGGCTAACAATGATGAAACACCGCTGTCTGTTGTCGACGGTATCACACCAGAGTCTGTCTGACGGAGAGATGGCCCTCCTGTTATTCCGACCATGGCAAACCTGGAAACCTCTTCCAGAAGTGCGCGAGATAAACGCGCAAGGAGCACTAAACACTCCAAGAGTCCAGAGGGTCGCCGACGATGAGAAAAATCACATGCTCAGCGCCTGGAGCACAAACTCAAAGACCAGGACGTCCTCATTCGGAAGATGGTGGCTGAAATAGAGACGCTGAAGCGCCAGATCAGGGGGAAGGGTGTTGCTGGAGTGGGCAACCACAGTGAGCGCACTCCACCCCATCGCTCTAACAGTTGTTGCCAAGATGAGACGCCCTCTCTCTATCACCAGAAGCTATGGAGTTGGAGACTCTGACCCACTAGTGAAGAGATCTTACACTCATGATAGCAGTTGCCGTCCCTCACGTCCGTCGACGACGTCGAGATACTCTTACTCCGCCCGTTCGGGGGACCTGAGGGATGTGTTGGAGGAGCGAGCTCGCCGTAGAGAGACCCAAAGATTACCAGTGTTGCAAAGGCTGAGTCCTCAAATCTGTTGTAGTGAGAAAGTGGCGATGCCAGCGCCTAGAATGATGGCCCCAGTGCCAATGGATAGAGAGCTAGCAAGACTTGCCGCTACCCCACTGTCCCCAGAGATCGAGAGCACGCCACTCCCTGCCGGATTCCACCAACCTAAGTTCACGCTGTACGATGGCAAGACGAATTCGTACATGCACGTGAGTCATTACCGGCAAGTAATGGCTAGCCACCGTCGCAATAACACCTTGATGTGTCTCATATTCCCTGCAAGTTTAGGAGAACTAGGCCTGAAGTGGTTCGAGAGACTCCTGGAGGGGAGCATCGAGGGGTGGCAACAACTAGCAGAGGCCTTTGTCACCAGATTCAAGACCAATACTCGAACACCGAAGGAGGTCGACCACCTCCTAAGCATCGAGATGGAGTTTGAAAGTTCTTTGAAGGCATACAATGCCAAGTATTGGGAAACCTACAACGAGATCCTCGATTGTCCCACCAATCTAGGAATCGCCTAATACAAGCGAGGTCTTCCAGTCGGGCATAGGCTGCGAGACTCGCTCATGATGCATCAGCCCACAATTATGGAATCCTTAATGTAGCGGATCAATGAGCATATCCGAGTAGAGGATGATACCGCCACCGTCACCGCCACCGCAACCGAGAAGGCAAATCGGGTTGCAGCAGACAAAATGGTGGTTGGAAAGGTCCATTCGGTAGAGCAGGAAGACAACCGCCCCAATAACCAAGCTAGAGATCAACATCGTGGGTCAAACCGCAATGATAGAAACAAGAGCTGAGGAAACGACCGAGCTAACGCTCCTCAAAACGAAGAAGAAGATGCCAAGAGGAAGTTGAAAGCACGGACCGACATCACCACACTCTTTAAAATCCCAATTTATCGCATCCTCAATGAAATCTGAGGTGAGCCATACGTGTGTTGGCCGGCCAAATTGGGAGACACGCAGAGGGGCTTCAACTCGAGGTACCGCTACACCTTCCATGAAGAAAGGGGACATCGAACGGAGGACGATGTGCCGCTTAAGCAACATTTGAAAGAGCTGGTTGCAGCTGGGCATTTAGATTAGTACATTGATAGGGGCATGAGGGCTGCTCCACAAGGGCAAGCCGAGTCGAACGGGCTTGCCGCCCTGGACGCGACGTCCCAAGGAGTGATCAATGTTATTCACGGCATCATCGAGCCGACATGGGTCTGCGAGCTGAGGGAGATGATCAAGAAGGCCAAGCACATGAGGGAAGTGCTCTTTGTTCAGCCCACCGTGAAGAAAGGGAAGATCAAGATAAAGGACGTCTTAACTTTTTCAAGCAAAGGCTTGGAAAGAATACAAACGCCTTATAATGACGCCCTAGTTGTGACCCTTCGCGTCAAAGACTTCGACATCAAAAGAATTCTGATTGACCAGGGGAGTTCGGTCGAGATCATGTACTATGACGCGTTCAAACAAATAAAGTTGAAGGACAAAGACTTGGCTCCGGCAACGTCTCCTTTGCTTGGCTTCAACTTTCAACTAGAATGACCGATTGGAAAGATTATATTGCCGGTCAAAGCTAGGTCGGTCACGAAGTAAGTGGAATTCTGGGTGCTTAAGGTCCCATCAACCTATAACCTAATCTTGGAAAAGAGCTGGTTGCACGCTATGCAAGCAGTGATGTCGACTTATCACCAGGTCCTGTGCTTTCCTGCACTAGCCGGACAAGTAGAAAAGGTTTGGGGGGGCCAAGGAATGGCGAAACAATGCTTTGTCGCAGTAAATGGCAGCCGGGCTGCCAAAGGCTTCGTCTAAATGATAGAAGGGCCGGAAGGAAAGGAAGTCCTGGAAGATGTAGGAAGAAAAGCCGAAGAGAAATCGGTTGACGATTTGGTGGAAGTACACGTTGATGAGAATGATCCAAACAAGTTTTTTCTTTTGGGATCATCTTTGTCCAGTGCCGAGCGGCTCGATTATGTCAACTTTTTGGTTTCTAACATTGAGGCCTTTGCGTGGACGCCTTACGTTATGCCTGGCCTCAACCCTAGCTTCATTTGCCACCAGTTGAACGTCTTTCTGAATGCACGACCGGTCATTAAGAGAACGCGGCGCTCAGCCTTATACCATGCCGAGATAGTGGCAGAGGAGGTCAAGAACTTACTGGAAGCTTGGGCGATAGAAGAAGTGCAATACCCCAGATGGATCTCTAACACTATGGTAGTGCCAAAGAAGAATGGTAAATGGTGTGTGTGCATCGATTATAAGGCAGTCAACCGTGTGTGCCCAAAGGACAGCTTCCCCCCCTCCCAAGAATCTACCAGTTGGTGGATCTAACCGCTGGCTACCAGAGGTTTAGCTTCTTGGATGCATATCGCAGCTACCACTAGATCGCCATGTACAAACCAAATCGAGAGATCACTTCATTCACCACTCCAAGAGGCTTATACTGTTACAAGGTTATGTCGTTCAGTCTCAAAAATGTCGGGGCAACTTTTCAGAGGGTGGTAACCAAAATGTTCGCTCCTTTTCTTGGCCGCACTATGGAGGCTTACATAGACGACATGGTGGTGAAGAGCAAAGACAAGTCTCAACACCTGGCCGACCTAGCAAAAATGTTTTCCATACTCAAACATCACAAGCTGCGCTTGAATGCCTCCAAGTGTGCATTCGGAGTTGGAACCGAAAAATTTCTAGGTTTTTTGGTCGCCAACTGAGGAATCGAGGTCAACCCTTTCCAGATCAAGGCAATACAAGAACTAGAACGGCCAAACTCCACAAAGGACGTGCAACATCTCGCTGGAATGGCAGCCGCACTGAATCGATTTATCAGCTGGTCTTCAGATCGTTACAGGCCCTTCTTCAAAACTTTGAAAACCAAGTTCTTTTGGGATGATGAATGCGACCGTGCGCTGGCGGATCTAAAAGTATACCTTTCCTCAGCCCCAATCTTGGTCACACCTCAACCAGGCGAAGAGTTGTATCTCTACTTGGCAGTTTCTCAGCACACGGTGAGCGCCGTCCTCGTCCACGTTGAAGGGATCCAACACCTCGCCATCTTCTACGTAAACAAGACATTGCTCCGGCTGAATCAAGATATATGCCGCTTAAAAAACTAGCTCTGGCTCTCATGATAGGTTCTAGAAAGCTAGCGCACTATGTTCATGCCCACACGATAGTCGCATTAACCGAATTTTCACTCAAGGTGCTCTTTGAAAAAATAGATTTCACTGACAAAATATTAAAGTGGGCCGTAGAATTGGGACAATACGATATCAAGTTCTAGCCACGCACCGCTATCAAAGCTCAAGCTCTTGCTGACTTCGTGGCGAAATTTGCCCCTGGAACGCACCCTGTTTGCGTTGTCGATTTGGTTAGTGCGGACTTGGCGCAGCTTACGACTCGGATAACAGAAATAAGTGGTGGACAACAAGTAGCAAAACGACAAGATGAAGCCAAACAAGAAATGGAAGAATCGGCCAATTTGCTGAAATACAAGCGCAAGGGAGATGTAGAAAGAGATCAAACTGAGCCAACCAGTACCTTGGAACTGAGGAACTCTCAATATCCCTCTAACTGCTGGAAGTTGTTCATTGGTGAGATGTGGAAACTCTTCATCGATGGGGCCTCCAATAGACATGGCGCCGGGCTAGGGGTTGTGTTGACATCCCCGGATGGGCTGACAATTGAGCATGCAATCACATTCCGGTTTCCAGCATCCAACAATGAGGCGGAATATGAAGCCCTCATTGTCGAATTGAAGAGCGATTTGAGAATGAAGGCATCAAAACTTATGGTATTCAGCGACTCCAAGCTGGTGGTCGATCAAGTCTCCGGGAAATATGAGGCCAGGGATGAAAGGATGGCTAAGTATCAAGCGCTGGTATGCGTCGAAATCAAAAAGTTTTCCGCAATAAGAATGGAACAAATTAAACGCGAAGAAAACAATGCAGCCGACGAATTGGCCGGCCTAGCATCTATGCAAACGACTTTTCCCAATCCTTTAATGATAGAATTCTTACCCCGACTGAGCATTGAGGAATCGGAGGTGCCCGAAGTATTCTGCGCCGACTTGGGACCATTCTGGATGGATCCTATCATCACCTTCTTGAAGGATCAAATTCTACCCACTAAAAAGAATGAGGCTAACTAGATCAGGGCTAAATCAGAGTGGTTTTGGGTCTCTCCATCTGGCACCTTGTACAAGAAATCTTTCACGGGGCCATACCTGAAGTGTATCCACCCCAGCAAGGTTAAAGCTTTCCTCTTCGAGATTAATGAAGGCATCTACAGAAGCCATATTGGGGGCATATCTTTGGCTTACCGAGCAATTTTTCAGGGTTATTGGTGGCCATGCATTCAGGCCGACGCACAGAAATATGTTCGCAAATGCAAAAAATGTCAAAAATTCGCTCACCAAATTCACCAACTAGCTAGAGTGTTGCTCCTCCTTACAAGTCCTTGGCCATTTGCGCTTTGGGGGCTAGACATTGTAGGACCTCTTCCTGCAGCTCCAGGCAACCGTAAATTTTTCATCGGTGCTATCGACTACTTCACTAAGTAGGTAGAGGCCGAGCCATTGGCCACCATCAAGGAAAAAAGATGTTAAAAAGTTTGTCTGGCAAAATGTCATCACCCACTTTGACATCCCAAAAGCCCTCATTTCGGATAATGGCACTCAGTTCGACGGAAAACTCTTTCGCGGAATTTTGCGAGGAGTTAAAGATTGAGTTCTACAACTCTACACTGGCTTACTCCCAATCAAATGGTCAAGCTGAAGCTTCAAACAAAAACATCTTGGACGGGCTGAAGAAGTGACTGGAGAAGGCCAAAGGGAAGTGGGCTAAGGAACTCCCCAATGAGCTCTATACATACTGTACTACACCAAGGCGCTCAACTGGGGAAACTCCATTTACCTTGGCTTACGGCATGGAAGCAATCATACCATTGGAAATCGGCATGTCAACCATCCGATCTGAAAGTTTTCAGCCAGACTTGAACAATGAAGTTGTAGCCCTGGAGCTTGACCTAGCTCTGGAGCTTGACCTAGCTAAAGAAAGAAGAGAACGGGTTCTAATCCACATAACAGCCTACCAACAAGAGTTCTCTAAGAAATACAACAAGATCGTGCATCCTAGGCTATTCAAGGTTGAAGACTGGGTCTTGAGAAAGGTAATGGGCAACACAGTGATCTCTAGCGAGAGCAAATTGGGAGGGGCTATACAAGATAACTAGCCTTGCAGGCAGAGGGGTATACCACCTGGAAGACTTAGATGGTAAAGATATCCCCAGATTGTGGAATGCGACCAATCTCAATATATTTTACTTTTGAAATGTAATCTTTTTTACTTCTTTGCTTCTTGTAACTTGGCCTGTTGGTATTGGGAGTAATCTGTAACGTGTAATAGAAGATGAACCTCTTCTTTCTCTTATCTACGCATTTCTGCACGGAAATGTTACATAGATATTATTAAGCTACTATGAGTACCAGGGGCAAGTCCAAACCGGGCTAACTTTTGCAGAACGAGTGGTTATCCGGTTATGGGTTGATTTTGCTTATTGAACTGAGCTGATCTTGCTTGACCGTCCAAACAGTTGGTGTTTTGCCCAACTTGTATTTGAGCCAAGCCAATTTTGTTCATAATTATCCGAGCTGATTTTTGCTCGACGTTGTGAAACTGATTTTGCTCATCATTGATAGAGCTGATTTTGGCTTGCCAATTGAAGAGCAGATTTTGCTCATGATTACTCGAGCTGTTTCTTGCTCGCCGATGTAGAGCTGATTTTGCTCATCATCGACCGAGCTTATTTTGGCTCGCCGAAGAGCAGATTTTGCTCATGATTACCCGAGCTGTTTCTTGCTCGCCGATGTAGAGTTGATTTTGCTTATTACATAGAACTGATTTTGCTCATCATCGACCGAGCTTATTTTGGCTCGCCGATTGAATGGCAAATTTCGCTCATGATTACCCGAGCTGTTTCTTACTTGCCAATGTAGAGCTGATTTTGCTCACTCACCGAGCTGATTTTGCTCACTCACCGAGCTGTTTTCGCTTGACCGCACAAACGAAATCAATTTCGCCCAACTTATATTGTAATCGAGTTGACATTGCTCACCCGCTTAAATAGTTGGTGTCTTTACCTAGTTCTTATTAGAACCAAGCTGACCCTTGCTCAGTCTATCGAACAGTTGGTATTACATTCAACTAATATTTTAAACCAAGATGAGTTTGCTCGTTAAACCGAGACCATTACGCTTAGAATGCAACGAGAAGATTTTATCTCGGCCAAATCGAAGAAAATAACAACCACAAGGGAAACAAAAAAATTTGCATACATGGCGAGCAAAAAGTTCACTTTTCATTCATGATAAAGTCTGATTACAAAAGTGGGGCTCGTAGCCCAGCTACATCAAAACCAAAAAAAAAAAAGGGACAAACATAAGCCTAGCTGCGCCTTAATCAATATCTACAGCGCCTTCCAGGTTGCCCACCACCTCTTCTGCCACATTTTACGTGGTTTCAGTGCCAAAGTCCGTTTCTCGTTCGGCGGTTGAAGGCTCTTGCTCAATGCTCGACGCCGCCTCTTCAGATATGGCTGGCAGTGGGGTCTTATCGATTGGCTGTGGAGTTAGCTCATCAACCGCGCTGGCCTCTTAAGTGTCTTCTATCAACTTCCGCTACACGGCAGTAGCATATGCCTGCATATAGGAGGGAATAAAGACAGGTGGAGGGTTATTGAACACCTCGGACTCCGGCGCCTAACCGAGTTTTTCCGCAGCCGCTTTCCAACCGCACTGAAAAAATATGTCTTTGGTGCCCGCCACTTGCCGCCCGTACACCCTTTCTTCCTTGGTGTATCCCCGATCTTCAGCAGCGTCCACTTCCTTTTTTAGCTCGGCCCTGTGGACGGTGCGGAGCTTGCGTAGCTCAGCCAGATATCTCTCATTTTGGGTCTGCATGACTTTATCCTTCTCTTCCTCGGCCTTCGTCATCTTCTCAGCTAGGAGATCCCGCTCGGTTAACACTGACTCATGTGCAGTCTTCAGCTTCTCTAGCTCGGCCGTCTTGGATTTGCTGTCAGCGATAGCCTCTCTCAAACTCTGCCACACAGAAATCATACGTTCGTGCGCCAAGTAATTTTTCTGTGCGGCTTGCGGCCGAGTAGAAATTAGTATGAGAAACCGATCGATAACTTGAAGTACAATAACTTGATCACTTACCAGAACAATTGATTTTGTGCCGACCGGAGGACTTTCAAGTCAGACAATTCCGCATGCTTCTTCATGTCCACAGGGAGAAACAAACCCTTGGTCATGTTGAAGTCAAGCAAATGGTCCTTATCCGCGTAAATAGAGTCCGCCTCCGTCACTGCTCGGCCTTTGTATTTTAGCTCGAGTGACCAGACTGCAAAGGTAGTGGAATGAGCGGATCGCCCGGAAAGCAGTTGTTCAGTCTGCTCTCCCTGTTCAGTCGATGGCAGCTCGGCTGAATCTTCGTCAACAAGGTATTGCTCGGTTTGCTCCTTTCTTGGCCTTTTTTTCGACTGACCAGCTGCTGTCTCGCTGGCAAGAGCTAGCACGGGCCCCTCTTGCACAGCAGGCTTAGATGTTTGGCCTCCTGTCGTTTCAGTCGACTGTGAGTTGCTCGGCTCCCCCGTGATCATAGACTTATGGCTCAGATTTTGGCCATTTCTTGTTCTTCTGTCAATGGTACAAGTTTGATTGGCAGAAGGTTTGGGTCTAGCTTTAGAGAAGGGGCACGAAGGAAGTCGATCACGCTATTCTCTGCGGCGACGCCATGTAACGGTAACTCGGTTCATAACCGAGCAATTTTTTAGGCTCTCGCTCCTCGGCCGGATGCCGCAATGCAATCCTTATGGCCTCTTGGTTTGTGTGGGAGTAATCGTCCGCCAAGAGTCCTGTAGTCCTGCAACAAGAAAGTAAGGGTTAGATCGGCAAAAACAAGAACAATTACAAAATTAAAACACATGCTGAGGTGCTCACCAGCACTCCTAAAATCTTTTCTTATGCACTAGCCCGATATGGGCACTTTGGTGTCCTCGTAATTACCGAACACCCACAGGAAATCATCGTCGTTTGTCTCTTTATCCGGGTTACTTTCTATAAGTTTTGCTCGGCCTTTCCTATCTGTGAGATACCAGCAAAATCTTCCTTTATTTTTGCTAAGTGTGGTATTGATGGAATATCTCGGTGAAGCCGAGATTCAAACCGAGTATCCGATTCACGCGGGCCACGCCATTTATTATTTTGTATGTGTTGTTGGAGACTTGGGTTGGGCACAGCCTAGTCTGCCTTAAAAATTCACAGACTAGGGGTTGGACCGGGAAGCGTAGGCCGCCTTCCAGTTCGCCCCAGGGAGTGTCTCATTTCTTGGCCAGCTCCAAGTGGACATCGTCTGGAATATTGTATTCTCTACGGAACTCGACCATTACCCCAGGCGAATTAACCATAAACTGATACTTCCCCATCTATCCCGATTTTATTTAGTTGTAATTTTGATTGTAGCTCGGTCAAAATTAGGTGATTTTTTGCTCGGTCTTTAAGCCTCACCGACAGTTATGCTGAGTAGGCCTGGTCAGTCCTAGTTTGTTCTGCATTATTAAAAAATAAGTCCAAGTATTAGCACGGCATAACTTGCACGGCTCCTGTGAGGAAGTGCTGTAACTCGGTCTAAGATCTTGGGGCATTTGACCGGTTGTGGTGCTGTATTTCGGTTCCTATCTCATTCGATCTTCCCACAAGAAGGACCTCAAGGGAAGACCTCAAACCAGTTTTGGCTCGGCTAAATCCTATTTTTAGATCTAAAAGTGGGGTTTTGATCGGTTTTACCCAGAGTTTTCAGTATTCATCCTAAATCCAGAACCACCAACAGTAATAAAGGGAAATAAGGGGCAAGGAAGCCCCGTCGATACTTAGGGCTTCGATTTAGCCTAATGTTCACAGATATTAATCTCACTAGAGGGGCATAGGCAATATTTCAACAGTCACGAAACAAACGAGAATTAAGAACACAAAGAACATCAATGAAGAATATAAAGGAAAGTGAGAAAAACTTACGGGTATGGATGCCAAATCAAGGACCAGTCGACCCACAACCCTTTCTGAGGCCTTCGTGAGGACATAAATAGCTAAAAATGACTCGAAAAGCAACGATGACAGCGGCAGCGGTGGTGGTAGAAGCTTGGAGGTCTGTAGCTTAGGGTTTCTGTAGAAGGGAGATGAACAGTGATGAGGGTCTTTGGGCTTCTTGTGTGTATATATGGGGGAAATCGAATGGACGGTAACTTTTCAAATCTTTGGAATAATGTGGACAGCTATAGGAACGCACGGAACCAGTCAGAGAATGCCACGTGGCGTTGAAAAGATGGTTTGTCAGTACAGCTGATTGATCGATGACAAGGCTACTGGTGCAATCCTCAATAACTGACCAAATCGGATAGCTCGGCCAGAATAGTAATCCCAATCACGCTCAACTCGGATGGGATTAAGGGGGCAATTGAGAGGAAGATTTGTGTCGAACAATTGGTTCGAGCTATGTCAGTGCGGATATGGCGTTGGGCCTCGCTAGGGCCAAAGAACATGCGCCTGGTTGAATTGAACCAACGCGGCTCACCCGGCCCATTAAGTTAGGTCGGGCAGGCCGTCGATCGAGCTATGATTCGGTGAAAATTGATATTTGGTTAGATCCGCACTGATGCGTTGGGTCAAGTTACGAACAGTCCGATTGACGTAAGGCCGAGGAGTCCTACGAGATAGCAGGGCAAGACCGAGATGCTGAACCGTGCGTCCTACAACTAGTCAATTCCGATGGACGGATTTATTATACCTCGGTCGTTCCAGTCCGTTGTGGTGTCTGTTTCTTCCAAGTGATAGCCCAGCTTGTGTAAGCCACTTGGACCAATGGTAAAGCAGAGAAAATCCAACTCCTGGTATGCGTCGATACCGTTTGGCGGTTCGACAAACACTGTTGGAGGTTTTGGTCTCTACACGTGTGAAGAAGGTAGAGAGGAGCATAGCCACCTGCTCAGAGAAGGACAATATAGGTAGTGCGTCCACAATCTCTGAGGCTGTATGGCCAATCTAAAAAAGAAAAAGGAGATGGACGTTAGAGGTAAGTAAGGAGAAAGAATTCCAACCTCTCTCGCTCAAAGTGCTCTCTGTATTATTCTTCTTCTTCTCCAAGTGTGCTGACTTGATCGTCGGAGGGTTTATCCCGACAGCACACCGCCGGGCAGCTCACCATCTTTTGGTTTTCAGGTTAGGCGACGTCACGTGAAACTTGGGTTCAAGGAGTACGGAGAACAGAGAATATTTTACCCCCGTACACATAACAAACATCTTCATAAATATTATATAGGGGGAAAATAGTAAAATTTTGAAAAACTTAAGGGGTCATGGCCCCTTTTAGCCTTCCCTGCGGTTGTCCCGATCCTAAGAGTATATAGTAACTTCTTCCAAATCTTTACTTTTTTTTTGCCAAATAATAAGAAAATAATTATGAATTTGAAAATAATTATGTCATTGAATATTTATAATCTAACAACACGACTAAAAACCCATTGATTACCACAATAAATAGTCCATATAACCTCATAATTAGGGTTGAATCAATCATATTCCTCTTGGATAAAAATGTGCAATAAAGCTAACTAAGCTAACCTTTTTGGTTAAATATTTACTTCATACTGTATTATAACTTGTGACGAGGGTCAAAATGAGTCTATAAGGTTTGACCACATGAGCACCTATGTGGCTATAAACTAGACACTAGGCACGTTTAAATCTCCACGAATTTGGATCGAGCTATGTAAAATTTCATATTTAGAAACATTGATAAGCCC
Source organism: Camellia granthamiana (assembly GCA_036172215.1). NCBI lineage: Eukaryota > Viridiplantae > Streptophyta > Magnoliopsida > Ericales > Theaceae > Camellia > Camellia granthamiana. The sequence goes on along the minus strand of CM069912.1, from coordinate 44,159,040 downwards.
TAGATTAAAAAACCGAATGAATTCAAAGCTATTAAATTGGGTTGAGCCTCTTAGGGGGTAAGGTTGGCCTAAATTAGGTCAAGGCCCCCCCCTCAGAAGGGTATCGATCCAAGTACATAGACGAGTTGGATAAGGCTTGTTCATATATAACTACACGTCACAAGAAGTAATAGAGATTTCACTAGATCGATATAAAAAGGAACTTTTATCACATAGGGTACTAAATTGGCCTCGTGAATAGTATGCATAACAGAATGGTGGTCTCCCATTTAGAGAGGATGATGACCTGAATAGGGGCATGTGAGACACTTATCCCCAAGGGCTTCTTATAGAACAATTGAGAAACTTTACAAAATGTAAAACTTCATTCTCGTTTTTAGAGAATAGACTCTCTTAAAATTCTAAATTCTCTACATTCCTTTACTCTCACTTTTTCATTTTTGATATCTAACTTTTACCATCAAAGGGTCTTTTATGGTCAAAACCCGATCGACCAACAATAAGGGTGTATTCCTACATTCAAATCTTTGTTCTTGGATCACTCTAATTGGTTGCGGAGCTCAAATTCCATCTGTACATAAGTCACCCTACACTTCTTGTAATCACGTCAGAAGTGGAAATGTGAGTTCTCACGCAATTTTTGGTTATTTTTAGTTTATTTTTAAAAAATGAGGATCTATCACTTTGTAGAGCGAATAATTCTGATGCATTACCTTTAAAAAAAATTAAAGTTCAGCGCTTCTCCAGTTAGATCAGAGGTTTTTTGGAGCTTAATGGGTTCATTTTGAGGCTTACCTCAAAATAATACGAAACCGGTCATTTTTTAGGGTCAATTGAGAAGAGTATCTATGTAAAAATCAAATTGATTGGATATCAAACCTCATTATGGATCAAATCGATATTTTATTTAAAAAAAAGATAGGACAATTTATTCTCAAAATTATTATTATTTTTTTTTTCAAGATAAATGTAATTCAAATATATAACTATCAATATCTGATCAATCTTATTTTTTTACACGAATTATCTTTTTGACGAGTCTTACAATTGAACGATTCAGATTCGCTAAGGCAAGTCTAAGAATGAGCCCACCAACCCCTCAAACCTCCCCACCACCTTCTCCTATCCAGTTATACCCACCGACTAGAGAGAAGTCATCCCCTCCAAAAAAAAAAAAAAAAAAAAAAAAAAAAAAAAAAAAACACTCAATTTGAACATTTTGATTTTTAAACACTTTTGTAGACTATTTCCCAAAGTAAGTGGCCGTCAAATTTTATTATTTTTTAAAACAAAAAATTATGGGTAAAATTAATGACATTAAATATGATCTATATATAATGTACATTATCAAAAAAAAATTATTTAATTTTTTAAAAAAAAAAAATCTAATTACATTCTATGTGAAAGATTGAGGTGGAATAAAATAAGAAAAAGTTTGAGATCCCCAGAATTTACTTAAAATGAATATATATTGAAAAATTAAATTAATAAAATTTAAATTTGCGAGTAAAAAGAATTTTAAATGCTATTCAGTATGCTTTGGTTTGAGTTTTTTGGATTAAATTTTTTTAAATTGAAGTTTTTTGATTTTCGTATTTTTTGTTTTTTTTTAGATGCACCTTACTTAGATATATCCAAAAAGTAAAAAAATTTCAAAAAAATATTTTAAAAAATTAATAAATACATAAAAATATAAAAAAATGTACTGAATTCTTGTATTTTTTTTTTTGTATTTTTTATATTTAGTACATTTTTAAAACATTTTTTTTTAATTTTTTTACTTTTTAAGTGTATTTATGTTAAGTGTGTCTAAAAAATAAAAAAAAAATATTGAAAATATTAAAAAAATCAGTAAAAACAAAAAAAAATGAAAAATAAAAAATTAAATTTTTTTAAAAAATGGAACCAAACAATAGCATTATTTCTAAATAAAACTTTAGTGAGAAGAAGACGAGAAGTCGGTGTTGAAAGCGCGTAGCGTGAAGACAAAAAATCGTAAACACGTGTGTGGTGGTGGATGTCTGTGTGATTGCTTATCATCTTTCATGTGACTCACGATATTGAGCAACACTTGGCCTTATCACATCTAAGCCAAGTGGGTCTCACCCAACAACAATTATTGATACCACCAACCAGGCTACCATTACGCAGCATCTTGTTACGACTAAAATTTTTTGAACCACCGGCCGAGTTTTAACCAATTAAAAGAAATCCTAATTATGCCTTCAAGATTTTACAGTCAGAAGGAAAGCACATTTCATGTGATAGGGATAGGTAAATTCTCCGTTTGTTTCGGTAGTGGATCTCTTGTTTTAGTTGAATTAAATTTGATTGGCAATTGATTATTCTGAAGTCATAGCTTAGGAATGTCATGATATGTTCATGAAACGTCATTTTTTATTGATCAAGGGCTTATATTTTAATTTTTTGAGAAAATTAAAAAAAAAAAAAAATAGAGCTTGATCTTTATAAGAAAATAAAATTTAATTTTTTTAATTTTATCAATTAAATTATGAACTTTTATTTTTTATTTTTCAATCTAAGCAATTTACTTATTTCCGTTAAGTAAAACTGACCCCACAAAAAATATTTTAATCATTAAATTTAATGAAAAAATATATTTTAGACATTTTATGTATACCATTGAGTTTAATGGCTAAAATATCATTTTCCTTCGATTTTACTTAATAAAAATAGGTTGATAGTTTAAATTGAAAATAAATCAAAAGATTTAATTTAAATTAATAAAATCAAAAACTCATGATTTATTTTGTTAGAATGGTTAAATTTTGAGAATTTTTTTTTATAATTTCTCCACATTTTTACTATATATAAGGAAAAATTACAAGAACATGTTTACAAATAACACATATGCAGACATTTATGATTTATTTGAGAAGTATTTTTTAATTAAAATATGAAGTTAAATAAATTAAAATGTTTAGGAATGACTAAACTTTTTACTAAAAAATATACAAATAATAATAATAATAATAATAATAATAATAATAATAATAATAAAGAGAATGAGAAGAAATATTTAACTTTTTATATGATTTTTTTAAATTGTTTGTCATTTTTATTTTTATTTTTTGGACTTTTTTAAAGTAGCCTATGGCCTTAGGCTAATCAAACTCCACAAATAAAATTCAAATTCTAATCCCCACTTTTTCATCTACAAATTCATTCAAATTTTAAGGATTTTAGATTTTGAAATTTTAATGTGACTTATTTTTATACCACTTAACTACTAATGTGACTTTTTTTTAGGGATATTTATCAATAAATCTTATCTCACAAACAAGTACTTTAATTAGTCTCAAATTTTTTCTATTGATATGTTAAGTCATATTAGTAGAGAGTTTCTTTCCGTATGGTCCTATTTTTTTATTTTGATAGTGTTTTGATGGACAACTATACCATTTTATTAATGTAATAGGTATTGTAAGAAATGGTTTTGGAAAATATAATTTTTTCTTAACTTTGGTCTATTTTTTAGGTGGGACTCATATGCTAAAGTTGGCAGGTCTAAGCAGGAACACGTTCTATGTCGCGTTGTCATTCACGTGGTATATTTAGTTGCTCAAAACCATTATCGGGTGAATGAGAAATTAAAGGCAAATAGAGCTCCATGGAAATGGTATTTTTAGTGAAATTTCCTAAAGGTTTGGTTTAAGGCTTGTCCCCCATTGATTTTGTGGGCAAACTTTGAGTGGGTTTATAAGGTTTGAGTTTGGAACTTGGGGTACACCGCAAGAGGCACCCAAGTTTTGTAGAGAGTGAGGTTATAGGCAAAGTGGGTTAGACCCATTGAACCCAAAACGCGCGTGCCGCTGCCGGGCGGGCTGGCCTGGGCCTGGGCACGGGCGCTTGGTGTGAGGTTGGGTTGGGTTTGGTTTGTCCGGCCCAATACTTATCTTTTTAGACCAAAAACATTTGAATTTTTTTTTCTAAAATTAAATTCTAATTTTTTGGAATTTGAATTTCGAAAATTAATTTCAAAATTAGCTCCGATTTTTTCCCTACCCGAACAGATGAATATTTGTTTGAATTTAAACCAAACATATTCATATCTGTTTGAAATTTAAACCCAACAAGTTCCTTACCTGTTCATTCAAACTGAACAGGTTTAATACCCTGTTCAAATAGGTTTTGCACCTGTTTAATTCAAACCAAACAACAACATTTTCTCCTATAAATAGACAGACCTTCTATTGATTTTTGTCATTCAGAAAATTGGTTCTTCCCTCTATAATACTCTCTGCATTTTGCTACATTTAATTTTCCTGTGAGAAAGAGTGTATACACAAAGTGTGTTCGTTCGTTGTGCGAATAATTTGTAGTGCTGCAATTATTCGTAGTTGATCATTTTATCTTGGGAGATAGACGTCTATAATCTGAAAGCACCGTGGAGAGGATCTGTCTTAAGGACATAGTGTTTAAACACTGGATTTGATCAGAATTTTGTTCAATAAATACATAAGGTTAGTAATTAATTTACTTTCTATTTTATATTTTTCTGTTTCAGATTTTGATTTTATTTTTGTAGTAAAATAAAAATTTGTTTTTTATTTATTTATTTTATATTCTTGTTTGATTTTTGTAATCAAACAATCTCTCTCCTTTTCTTTATTTCTTCTGTTTGTTGTTAAGTACACAAATATAATTTATTCGTAATACAGTGAAGATTGTCCAACAATCTTAAGACAAAATATATTTTTTTTGGTGTCTTCATTGTATTTATTTTCCTGTACTTTCACAAAGTGATATTCTGATTGGAAAATACAACTAGTACTAATATATTGTTTGACAAATAGTTGTAATATACTTTTTATTTTCTTTGACAACTAGTAGTAATATATTGATGTCATTAACAATTGCAGAATATTAATTTGTGATACAGGAAATTATTGTGGTATTTTATTTTTCTAGTTTTAGTAACAAGGAAAGTAAAATTATTTTGTGTTATAATTTATTTTCTGGTTTTAGTAACTAGAAAATTAGTTTGTGTTTTGGTTTTTTTCTAATTTTTGTAATCAAATATTATGGCTATTGCAACTGAAATTGCAACTAAAAGTGGTACTCCAATTGTTACTAGGAATCCGGTCCCTATCTAGAACCATGTTCAAATTTCTAATGGAGAAAAATGGAAAAAATTTAATGGCATCGAGTTTAAGAGATGGCAGCAGAAAATGTTGTTTTATCTTACAACTCTGAATCTTGCCTGATTTCTCCGTGTAGAGGTTCCAGTACTTAGAGAGGATGAAAGTGATCGGCAAGTTGTTGCTGCTGTAGACGCCTAGAAACATTCTGATTTTTTGTGCAGAAACTACATCCTCAATGGCCTTGACAACATGTTGTATAATATTTACAGCCCTCTGAAAAACAGCAAAAGAATTGTGGGATTCTTTGGAGAAAAAAATACAAGACAGAGGATGCCGACACAAAGAAATTTGTTGTCGGTAAATTTCTGGGCTTCGTTATGGTAGACTCCCAAACAATAATTTCTCAAATTCAAAATTTTCAATTAATTTTGCATGATATTCATGCTGAGGGTATGTCTCTAAGCGAGTCTTTCCAAGTTGCTGCGTTAGTGAAAAAATTACCACCGGCTTGGAAAGATTTCAAAAAGTATTTAAAACATAAACGCAAGGAGATGACCATGGATGAATTGATTGTAAAACTAAGAATTGAGGAAGATAACCGTAAGGGTAAAAAAAGGAATGATAAAAATCTCATTGAGTCCAAGGCTAATGTGATTGAACAAGTGCCCAAACCACATAACAAAAAGAGGAAGTTTGTTGGAGATGGTCCTAAACAAGGCGACAATAATGGCAATAAGAAGTTCAAAGGAAAATGCAATAATAGTGGCAAGATCGAACATCGAGCCTCTAATTGCGGATGCCCTAAAAAGGATCGCGAAAGTACAAGCAAGAAGACTACCAATCAAGCCAATGTGACATAAGTTGAATACATTTCTAACGAGGTAAATGACATCAATCTCTCTGCTGTTGTGTTTGAGGCTATTTGGTTGGAAATCCCAAGGAATGGTGGGTTGACACTGGGGCAACTCGTCACATTTGTGCGAATAAGAAGATGTTTACTACTTACAATGAGGCTGCAAATGGTGAACAACTTTTCATGGAAAATTCTTCTACTTCTACTGTGGCTGGACAAGGAAAGGTGATCTTGAAGATGATATCGAAGAAGGAACTGACCCTCAACAACGTACTGCATGTACCAAACATCCGAAAGAATTTAGTTTCTGGTTCTTTGTTAAGTAAAAATGGTTTTAGGTTTGTATTTGAGTCTGATAAATTTGTATTAACAAAGAGTGGTATGTATGTTGGTAAGGGATACATGAGAGATGGCACTACAAGAAAATGCATCTACGGCGACCAAATTGGCGACTAAAAAATTTTTAGTCGCTGAAAATGTAGGTTTTGGCGACTAAAAAAATTTAGTAGCCAAAAGTATAGGTTTTAGCGACTAAAAATCAATTTAGTCGCCAATTATCGACTTTTGGCTACTAAAATATTTAGTAGCCGAATGGAAAATAAAAAAATGATTTTTTCTCTTTGGCGACTAAACTTTGGTCGCCAAAAATGTCCTTTCAGCGACAAAAAAAAATTTTAGTCACCGAATATTGACTTTTCGCTACTAAAATATTTAGTAGCCGAATGGAAAATAAAAAAATAATTTTTCTCTTTGGCGACCAAACTTTTAGTCGCAAAAAACGTACTTTCAGCGACAAAAAGAAATTTTAGTCGCCAAAACTAAAATATTTGGAGGGATTTTTCAAATTTTGGAGGGTTTTATGAATTAATTGGCAACTAAATTTTGGTCGCTAATGGTGTAATATATATTTACTTGAAACCAGCACCTGTGTCTCTCTCTGTCTCTCTCTCTCCAGCACCTTTAGCGACTAAAAAAATATTTAGTCACCATTAACTATTGTTTTGGCTACTAAACAAAAATTTAGTCGTTGTTCGTTATTTTCTTTGATTTATTGTTCCTTTTTTCCTTATATCTTCCCTAGCCCTTCACAGACTGATTGTTTCTTGCTCTCTCTCTCTTTCTCTCTCTCTCTCTCTCTCGATCTCGATCTCGATCTCGATCTCGCGTTCCAGCGATTGACCTCGACGCCACCAGGGCCGACCTTCAAGCGGAGCTGGATCGAGCCTGCAAAGATTGGGGTGCGTTTCACGTGACGAACCATGGTGTTCCGATCCAATTGCTGAACGAGATGAGGAGAGTCGGTGTATTGTTCTTCGAGGAGTGTCCAATGGCTGAGAAGATCAGGTAGTCTTGCGATTCCACTTCGTTTGCTTCCGAAGGCTATGGAAGCCGTATGTTGGTTTCATCCAATGATACAGTGTTCGAATAGACAGATTACTTCGATCATCATACCTCGCCTCTTTCTGTGTGTTTGTGTTTGTGTTTGTGTTTGTGTTTGTGTATGTGTTTTGGTGTTTTGTACTGGGTATACCAATATTGCACATGTTATGCTTGATAAAATGTTCAAGAGAGAGTGAATTGAATGTTTGTAGATATACAATTAATTGTTTTTTTTTTACATGAATTGGCTTGTATTCCACCTTGATTGAAGACCTTGGGCTACGGGCTGCTCTCAGCACAACTTGTGATTTGGATTGGTTGTTATTTTGCTTTATCTCATCTGTTTGTGTTAATTTTCCCAGAGACCACAAGGAGCTTTTCACAGGACATAAATGATGAATATCATAAATTCATTAGAAGAATGAACCCACCCAGGTACCCATATTCTTCATCTTCTTTTCTCTCATTGAAAGTCACTTGAATTTCTTGCTCATAAATATGTTTCGCTTGTTGTCAGAGTTGTGATTGATAATGAGACCTGCAAAAATGCCACTGTTATACAGGTATGCCTCATTTTTAGTCCTTTAAGCTTTTATCAGTACTTTGAATTACCTTCATTGGGATTTTTGTATTTTTCTAATCTTTGAGATCTTGTTGGTACATCTGCAATTCTGGGATTCAGGTGGACAGTGCTAACAAACATGGAATACTTTTGGAAGTTGTACAAGTCCTCACTAATCTCAACCTTATCATTACCAAAGCTTATATTTCCTCTGATGGAGGCTGGTTCATGGATGGTACTAAAACCGCCACTTTTTCATTTTCGTTCCTGTAATTACATTCTTTAGCTGTTTCTTTTGTTTCTTTGGGCTTGAAAAAATTAACTTTCATGACTTTTGCCAGTCTTCAATGTCGCTGATCAAAGTGGGAGCAAGATTACAGATGAAGAGGTTCTTGGTTATATCCAAAAGGTGTGTTGAATTTGGCCATGCTTACCTCTCTAATCTAATTTTATGTGCAAAACCCACCTAATTTCTTGAATTTCTTATCAGAGGTAAATTAAATTGGTTGAATGAATCAATTATATAGATGTTTCCATTCCTTATCACTACTTTCATAATGTGCAGAATTTCTTCCTCATGGAGAGCATTTTCATATTTCATAACAAGTGTTGGAAAATTTTACACACCTCACCCACTTTATGCCAAATCTTGACAAACTGTTTTGCCCACTTTATGAGGATCGTTGCTCTACTAGTGTATGTAGTGAATCAATACAAAGGTACTTTTCACGTTAAGAAATGCATTATTTCAGATGTACGTACTTTTTAGGTTAAGAAACGCATTATTTTGATTAGTATTTAATGTAAGATTGAGATTAATGTAATCTTCCAAGAATTAAAAATGAAGGTTTATTCATTATTAGATACTTGATAAGAGGGTGAGCCAATGAAACCAGCAGCGAACATAGAAATTGTCTAAAGTAGGGCCTTAAGGTAAAATTATTTAAATTTGTAACGGCTAAAGGCCAAAGTAATCTATATTGAGCGCATAGATGTAATCTACTTGAGCTGAGAAAGCTATTTCAGCAGTGTGAAAAGAGCTGGCATGATATCTAAAAGGAAGTAATGGGGTCCAGGGTTCAGTCTTTATTGTAGTTAAAGACAAAACAGACTAATTTAGTCAATAAGGCAATTGTTACATTTAAATTATAATAATTTTATTTTTTCTCTCATAACCATCAAATCAACTACAAAAAATAAAAATAAAAATAAAAATTTAGGGACACTTATCAATCAATTCTATGGTGGTAACTCTGCCAATGCATCACTGTGGGTAATTGGCTAAATGGTTTGGATATTTTTGTATCAATTGATTGGGGTTGATATGAAGGGGTTGGTTTGTCAATTATTTTTTAGTAGCATTTTTTAGATAAACGCGAGAGGACAAATGTTGACCAAGTCTGTTTTGGTGCTGTCTGCCTGTAGATGCTTTGAGAGGACAAATAATCATTAACTTCATATTGGTGTTTTCAGGTGATGGATATGAAGGAGAGTGCCGTGCCATTGTCATCTCCTGCACTACCTGCTCCTCGGAGATCTGTAACAAAGAGCCAAGGGCAACAAGTGAACCTTGCTCAGGCATCAGCCTCAGCAGCTGAGCCACCACTTTCTGGTTCAAATGCCATAGAGAATGGGAATAACCAAGAGGGTGAACGTGTGCTTGCAGCCATGTTTCATCTTACTGTTGGTGCTGCTTATTGCTGAATATCAGTTCACTTTACAACCAACATTTGGTGAATATTTGATGTATCTAGTTATTTTAGTCATGTATTTATCTACTATTTTTTTTGGGCAGCTGATGGTTATTCGATTTATATAAAGGGTCTTCCTTTGAATGCCACACTTGCCCTACTTGAGAATGAGTTCAAGAGGTTTGGACCAACAAAGACGGTATCAAGTTAAGAGTAACAAAGTATGTGTCAAGTCAAGTTATTTTGCCATAATCACTTTTGGTTTTGTTATTCTTAGTTATTTATGGCCTTTATATTACAGTAGCAGGGATTTTGTTTTGGCTTTATGGAATTTGAGGTGGCAAGTGCTGTGCAAACAGCAATTGAGGTATACATTAATCTATGCCTTTTGGAAATGATCTGTTTTGTCCCATTTGTATACTTATATCATTATATGAATGAGAAGATGGATGAGTCATAATCTTTTCCTTAGTTTAAGTTTTATGGGTTTTCAATTTGATGAGATCAAATAGCAATGAAGCTACTGGCATTCTTTTTCTTTTTTTCATGTTGATTTTTTAGTCATATTATTTCAACTATTGTGCCACTGTTTGCTGTTCTGGCATTTTTTTTTCCAGCCATGCATGTAGATCTTGGAGAAGTCATTCTCAATTGGGGCTGAGGCTGGTCAGTCCTCACCCCAGCTTGGACCAGCTGGCCTATGTATGCTTAGGCTGGTAAATTTCACACTTCCACCATTGTTAATGTTTTTTAATTTTTCTATTTATTTATTGTGCATGTTACATGTTGCATTTTGCTTATATGACTGTTATCACTCAACTGTCACCTATTCTTGTTATTAGGGGGCTGCATTTAGTGAGCATTTATGAGTTTTCAGTTAATATAGTTAAATATTTCAATGAACACTTTCAACTAGTGAATTAGAAACTTGACCATGTGATGTTAGTCAGTATGTTGCTTGATGTTGTTGATTATGCTGGCAAGCTTGAAAATTTGATATATTTTTTTTCTCTGGGTTTTCTCAAATAGGTGAATACTTTGTTGTCAAGTTGGACATTGGTGATACTTTGTTTTCAAGTATTCAGATAGGTGAATACTTTGTTTTCAAGTTGTACAGCTTGTATACTCCACTTTGTGTTGATAGTACCTCTAGCACCACTAGAAAAACTCCCATGATCCAAGGCATTGCTCCTCAACTATTTTCCAAAATTGTGAGTCCCTCTCTATTTTTTATATCAACAATCATATGCGTATTAAATTACAATGATATCTCATGAAATGTTTATAATTATAAATGTGAGCACACATAATGAACATTTTGTGAGACATCAATGCAATCTGTGCGCGTAATTGTATGTTTTCATGGCTTATTTAGAATCCTTGCATGGGACACCAATCACAACATGTAATTCATAATATAGGATACTTCGGTTATTTCTTAACTAACTAGATTTGAACTATATTTAAGATAAAAGAAAAGAGAGTGTAGTGTTTTTTTTTAGTGTCTCTTTCTTTACTTCCTTATTTTTATTAGTTCACATCTTCACCGATCATCATTTAAAAATAGGGTTGGGGTTTTAAGTTCTAGAAAATTTATAATGTCAGTCTTTATAATTACAATGATATTTATATGATAGTGGATTGGAATTGTGCCCTCACAAAATAATGGTGGGAACTGCTAGTAGTGGTAAGGCTTTAAGGTGTGGATTGTGGGATAGATATGTTATCCAGGTTCTTAATGAGGAAAAGATATTGGTGTTGTTTGTATGGTTGTGGGTGTGCATTTATGGCTTTGATTTTGACTCAAATGGTTGCTATATTTGATTGGTTTACATACTCCCCACAGTGAAACTTTTGACATTGAAAAGCCGTTTGCTAGTTAAAAATTTTGAGTAAAGAAAATGATTTCCGCTTGGATTCCAATAGGACAACAATGCATTAAACTTAACCGAAAAAGGGCGTTAAGGGGGCGAAAATGCGAATCAGCCCCCGAATGACCATACGGATGTCACAGCCACCTTCCCCGTCACAAATAGGACCTGTGACAACAGACGGAATGTAATTAGCATACGTAGTTTGGGAGTTAGAGCTGAAAATGAATTAAACTTAGTCGAAAAAAGAGCGTTTTGGGGGCGAAAAATCAAAACAGCCCCCGAACAACTGTGTGTCTCATACGGATAGCTTCACCATGACAAATAGGACTTGTGAGAATTGACAGAACGTAATTTGGACCCGTAGGTTGGGAGTTAGAGCCGAAAACGCCCTAAACTTAGACAAAAATTCAGCGTTTCGGGGGCGAAAAATCAAAACAGCCCCCCGAACGACCGTGTCTCATACGGATAGCTTCACCATGACAAATAGGACTTTTGGGAATTGACGGAACATAATTCGGACCCGTAGGTTGGGAGTTGGAGCCGAATATCTCCTAAACTTAGTCGAAAAAGGGCGTCTCGGGGGCGAAAATTCAAAACAGCCCCTGAACCTCCATTTGGCCGACACGAGCAGCTTCCCCATGCCAAATAGGACTTATGACAACTGACGGAATGTTATTCAGACCTATAGGTTGGGATTTAGAACCGAATATGCCTAAAATTTGGTCAAAAAAGGGCGTTTCGGGGGCGAAAATTCAAAACAGCCCCCGAACCTCCGTTTGGTCGACACGGGCAGCTTCCCCATGCCAAATAGGACTTGTGACAACTGACAGAATGTTATTCGGACCTATAGGTTGGGATTTAGAGTCGAAAATGTCCAAAACTTATTTGAAAAATGGCGTTTCGGAGGCGAAAATTCAAAACAGCCCCCGAACCTCCGTGTGGCCAAAACGAACAGTTTTCCCATGCCAAATATGACTTGTGACAACTGACGGAATGTTATTCGGACCAATAGGTTGGGATTTAGAGACGAATACGCCCAAAACTTAGTCGAAAAAGGGCATTTCAGTTGCGAAAATTCAAAACAGCCCCCGAACCTCCGTTTGGTCGACACGGGCAGCTTCCCCATGCCAAATAGAACTTATGACAACTGACGGAATGTTATTCGGACCTATAGGTTGGGATTTAGAGCCGAATACGCCTAAAACTTAGTCGGAAAAGGGCGTTTCGGAGGTGAAAATTCAAAACAGCCCCCAAACCTCTGTTTGGCCGACATGGGCAGCTTCCCCATGCCAAATAGGTTTTGTGACAACTGACGGAATGTTATTCGGACCTATAGGTTGGGATTTAGAGCCGAATATGCCTAAAACTTAGTCGAAAAGGGGCGTTTCGGGGGCGAAAATTCAAAACAGCCCCTGAAACTTTATTTAGTCGACACGGGCAACTTCCCCATGCCAAATAGGACTTGTGACAACTGACGGAATGTTATTCGGACCTATAGGTTGGGATTTAGAGCCGAATACGTCCAAAACTTAGTCGAAAAATGGCATTTCGGGGGTGAAAATTCAAAACAGCCCCCGAACCTCTGTTTGGCCGACACGGGTAGGTTCCCCATGCCAAATAGGACTTGTGACAACTGACGGAATGTTATTCGGACCTATAGGTTGGGATTTAGAGCCGAATACGTCCAAAACTTAGTCGAAAAATGGCGTTTCGGGGGCGAAAATTCAAAACAGCCCCCGAACCTCCGTTTGGCCGACACGAGTAGGTTCCCCATGCCAAATAGGACTGGTGACAACTGACGGAATGTTATTCGGACCCGTAGGTTGGGATTTAGAGACGAATACGCCCAAAACTTAGTTGGAAAAGGGCGTTTCGGGGGCGAAACTTCAAAACATCCCCCGAACCTCCGTCTGACTCTCACGGGCAGCTTTCCCATTACAAATAGGACTTGTGACAACTAACGGAATGTTTGAAACTTGCTAATTTTGTGAACGTACACACGTGTGTTATTATTTTTATCACATGTTCTAATATCCTCTCTGAAATGGCATTGACATACATTAATAAGCACCGATGGTTTTATATCCAATCTAATGATTCAAATGCCTTTTGCAAACAAATAATGAGGAAGTTGGCGAAAAGAATACTTTCTATTCACATTGGGCTTTGATATTGGTTTAGCCACAGAATTTGGACACATGTTGCATACAAATAGAAGATTGTTACATTAGTTGTATGTTACTAATGAAAGATTTAGTAATGATTGTTCTGCATTTAACAATGTTCCCTATAACAAAAGACTTTAGAAAGACTGTACAATGGCTGATAATTGATTCATCATGGAAGGTTGCTTCTCACTTATTTTTATTTGTTACTTGTTCCCAAATTCATTCATGAAGTTGGGCATTTTTGGGTCCAATTCTAATGTTTTTTTTGTTTTTGTAGATGACTTCGCTGCGTGGACTTGCAAAGATATTTTTGTGTATGGAGAAGAAATTGTACTTTTGTATAGAAGTAATATAATATTTTTGTCGTCTCCAGCTTTTGTGCAGTTAACTATTCCTGATACAGAAAACTATTGGCAGCGAACAGATAATTATTGGCATGGTAGATAGATCACTTTTTGACGCCGTCCACTAAATTGATTTTTTTTCGTGGTGCATAGATGTATTTTTGGCTTGGTACATACATCACCTTTTGCCGTGGTACAGATTACAATGGTAATTTGTACCATGTCAAATGGTCATTTGACATGGTATAGTAGATGTAATTTTTGTATATGGAGGGCTTTACTTTTTGTATGATTGTATATGTTGTATGGAATTATTATTTTAGTTTGGACAATAATTCGTTTGTATGTACTTGGATAGTTAAAGTAATTTATTTTTTGTATACGAATGCAGATTGTGGAATGATTGATAATTTATGTATCATTTTATTTACATACGTATTACAGGTTGAATGGAATACAGACAGGTTATGGACACATTATAATATTAACAATAAAACATAATATCATGTTTTTTGTCGACTAAACGTTTTGTAGCTAATAAAAAGGAAAAAAAAAAAAACATTTGGCTACTAAAAGTTTTGTAGCCAAAAGAAAATCAAACATTTGGCTACTAAATTTTTTGTAGGCAAAAGAAAAACAACCTTTTGGCTACTAAAAGTTTTGTAACCAAAAGAAAATCAAACATTTGGCAACTAAAATATTTTGTAGCTAAAAACAAAGTTGAAGAATAAATATGACTTTTGGCGACTAAAAATTTAGTAGCCAAAAATGTCATAGTTTAGGTGACTAAATTTTTAGTAGCAAATAATGTTGAAGTTTAGGCGACCAAATTTTTAGTAGCCGAAAGAAATAGTATTTGGCGACTAAAATTTTAGTAGCCAAAAAAGATTGACTTTAGGCGACTAAAATTTTAGTAGCCAAAACACTAGTATTTGCTTTTGGTGACTAAAAAATTTAGTAGCTAAAAAGTTTTTGGCCACTAAATAATTAGCTTTTGACGACAAAAAAATTAGTCGGCAAAAATGTATTTATTTAATTAATTTTCAAACCTATTAGCGACTAAATTAGGTTTAGTCAGCAATTATATTTCCCGACTACTCTTTGGCTACTAATTTCCCGACTGAAAAATTTAGTCGCTAAAGAGCATTGGCGACTAAAATATGACTTTTGGCGACTAAAAATTTAGTCGCCAAAAGTGAAATTTCTTGTAGTGTGGTCTCTTCAAGTTGAATGTAATGACGATTGTACCAAAACTTGCTATTAATAAGAATAACACATCTTTTGCTTATATTGTTGAGTCAAATTTATGACATGGTAGATTAGGACATGTGAATTTTGATACTTTGCGTAGATTAATTTGTTTAGATTATATACCAAAGTTTGAAATTGATCATAATTACAAATGTGAGATTTGTGTAGAAGCGAAACTAACTAAGGCTCCATTTAAATCGGTTGAAAGAAAAATCGAACCTCTAGAATTAATTCATATTGATGTGTGTGATCTTAAATTTGTTCAAACTAGAGGAGGCAAGAAGTATTTCATAACATTTATCGATGATTGCACAAGATATTGTTATGCATACTTACTTAGAAGTAAAGATAAACCCTTAGAAATGTTTAAACTCTACAAAACTGAAGTTGAAAATCAACTTGGTAAAACCATTAAAATGGTTAGAAGTGATAGGGGTGGTGAATATGATGCACCATTAACCAAATTTTGTGCACAATATGGCATTATTCACCAAACTACAGCACCTTATTCTCCACAGCAAAATGGAATTGTTGAAAGGAAGAATATAACCTTTAAAGAAATTATAAATGCCACGTTACTAAGTTCAGGCTTACCGCAGAACTTGTGGGGGGAAGCAATATTGTCTACTAATTATGTTCTTAACAGAATACGCCACAAGAAAACCAACAACACTCCTTATGAATTGTGGAAAGGACAACCACCTTCCTACAAATACTTAAAAGTGTGGGGGTATTTGACGAAAGTAGAAGTTCCTGTTCCGAAAAAGACTAAGATATGACCCAAAATAGTGGATTGTGTGTTTATTGGCTATGCTCAGAATAGTAGTGCATATCAGTTTTTGACTTATAAATCAGAAATACCTAATATAAATGTGAACACTATTATAGAGTCAATGAATGTTGTGGTTTTTGAACATGTTTTTCCTTACAAGAAAGGATAGAAATTAAGTTCACAGAAAAGAACTTATGATTGTACACAAAGTCAAAAGAATAATGACGATCAAATGCAAGAGACTAGTAATGGTCTCGACCAACAGGATTTAACTGATGATGAACCAAGACAAAGTAAAAGAGTAAGAACATCAAAATCCTTTGGTCTAGATTTTCTGACATACTTGTTAGAAAATGAACCTTAAAGCTTTAAGGAAGCAATGATAGGCCCTAAAGCACCTTTGTGGAAAGAGGCTGTTAATAATGAAATTGAATCCATTATGCAAAATTATAATTGGGAATTGGAGGATCTTCTGCCCGGTTCTAAAACTCTTGGATATAAATGGATATTCAAGAGAAAAATGAAAGCAGATAGTTCAATTGACAAGTATAAAGCAAGACTTGTGGTAAAAGGTTACACACAAAAGGAATGTTTGGACTATTTTGACACATATTCTCCTGTGACAAGAATAGCATCCATCCGCATGCTTATTGCTATAGCAACGTTATATAATTTAGAAATACATTAAATGGATGTTAAGACAGTTTTCTTAAATGATGACCTAAATGAAGAGATCTATATGGAGCAATCCGAAGGGGTTGTAGTGCCAGGGTAAGAAAAGAAAGTTTATCGGCTTGTAAAATCTCTTTATGGATTAAAACAAGCTCCTAAGTAATGACATGAAAAATTTGATTATACTATGCTTACTAATGGGTTTAAGATAAACGAATGTGACAAGTGTGTCTATGTTAAAAACACTGACCAAGGATATGTCATAGTTTTTCTTTAAATGGATGACATGCTTATTATTGGAAGCAGTCAAAATATGATTAAATCAACTAAACAAATACTGAATAGAAGATTTGATATGAAAGATATGGAAGTCACAGATGTAATATTAGGAATGAAAATTACTAAAACATCTGACGGATATGCATTATCACAATCATATTTTATTGAGAAAATTCTTGGTAAATTTATCAAGAATGATATGAATGTAGTAAGAACACCTGTAAACATCAGTCTTTATTTATTGAAAAATAAAGGTGATGCGGTGTCTCAGCTAAAATACTCCCAAATCATTGGAAGCCTAATGAATTGTACTCGTCCTGATATAACTTATGCTGTCAGTAAATTATATAGGTACACTAGTACCCCCGGGGAAGACCATTGGAAAGCGATCATTCGGGTTCTTAGATATCTAAGATTTACCTGTAATCATGGTTTGAACTTTACTCGATATCCAGCAATACTCGAAGGTTATTGTGATGCCAATTGGATATCGGATACTAAAGATTCAAAATCCACTAGTGGATATGTCTTTACTCTAGGAGGCGCTGCTGTTTCTTGGAAGTCCACGAAACAAACATGCATCGCACGATCCATAATAAAATCTGAGTTCATTGCTTTAGACAAAGCAGAAGAAGAAGCAAAATGGCTTCGACACTTCTTAGAAGACATTTCAATGTGGCCAAAGCCTGTGCCAGCTATTTGCATTCAGTGTGATAGTCAATCTGCAATAAGCAGGGCATAGAGTCATATGTATAATGGTAAGTCACGACATATTCGTTGTCGACATAATACTATAAGACAATTGCTCTCAAATGGAATAATTTCAATAGATTATATAAAATCTAAAGAGAATATTGCAGATCCGTTAACAAAAGGTTTGACTAAAGAGCAAGTATATAGTTTATCAAAGGTGATGGGATTAAAGCCTATTACATAAGAGTCATCATAATGGTAACCCTACTTAAATGACTGGAGATCCCAAGAACTAAGTTCAAAGGGATAACTAAGTTATGTGTGGCTCGCTAGAAATCACCAAGGGATTAAAATTCCCTACCCATTCCTATGGTGAGAATGATATCTGCAACATATATTGCATACAAGAGTTTAAGGGTAAGTTTTGATTTTAATGATTACTTATATCTTGATTTAGACATAAAAATCAAAACGAGTATAAGAGATACTCACAATAAGAATCATCTATACGAGTGTTAAACTGGGGCTGGTTCTATGAGAATAAAGAGGCTAAATTCTCTAGAAGCACTCATGAACAACCAAGAGAGTTCAAGGCCAAAATGAACACAACCATGAGAACCACGATGTGTCAGAAGATATTTTGTGTGAAATCTATTGTCTTGACTTACACAAATAGCTGAATAATTCAAGGCATCGCGTCCATTGGTTAGCTAGTAAGTTCGATAGATTATCACTAGGGAAGGTTCAAGCCCGAAAGCTACCTATCCTGATACAAGATATTTTTGTTTATACTCTTTCGACAAATTCTGCATATTGTTGCATTTCCGTTGTCATCAAATTCCATTCATGTGGGGGATTGTAAGAAATGGTTTTAGAAAATATGATTTTTCCTTAACTTTGGCCCATTTTATAGGTAGGACCCATACGTTAAAGTTGGTGGGCCTAAGTAGTAATGCGTTCTATGCTGCGTTATGATTCACATGATATATTTCATTGCTAAAAACCATTATCGGGTGAATGAAAAATTGAAGCCAAAGAGAGCTCCATGGAAATGGTGTTTTTGGTAAAATTTTCTAAAGGTTTGGTTTAAGACTTGTCCCACATTGATTTGGTGGGCAAACTTTGAGTGGGTTTATAAGGCTTAAGTTTGGAACTTGGGGTAGGCCTCAAGAAGTACCCAAGTTTTGTAGAGAGGGAGGTTATGGGCAAAGTGGGCTAGACCTATTGGACCCAAAATAAACACACACGCACCGCCGCCGTTCGTCCGGCCGGACAAACTGGCCTGGGCCTGAGCTTGGGCTCGGGTGCGTGGTGTGAAGTTGGGTTGGGCTTGTCCGGCCCAATACTTATCTTTTTGGGCAAAAAACATTTGAATTTTATTTTTCTAAAATTAAATTCTAATTTTTTGGAATCTGAATTTCGAAAATTAATTTCAAAATTGGCTTTGATTTTTTCCCCACCCGAACAGATGAATATCTGTTTAAATTTAAACCAAATAGATTCATATCTGTTTGAAATTTAAACCCAACAGGTTCCTTACCTGTTCATTCAAACTGAACAGGTTTAATACCTATTCAAACAGGTTTGCACCTGTTTAATTCAAACCAAACAGTTACATTTTCTCCTATAAATAGACAGACCTTCTATTGATTTTTGTCATTTAGAAAATTCGTTTTTTCTTTTGTAATACTCTTTGCATTTTGCTGCATTTAATTTTCTTATGAGAAAGAATGTATACACAAAGTGTGTTCGTTGTGCGAATAATTTGTAGTGCTACAATTATTCGTAGTTGATCATTTTATCCTGAGAGATAGACGTCCATAATCTGAAAGTACCATGTAGAGGACGAATCTGTCTTAGAGACATAGTGTTAAACACTGTACTTGATCAGAATTTTATTCAATAAATACATAAGGTTAGTAATTAATTTATTTTCTGTTTTATTATTTTTTTGTTTCAGATTTTGATTTTGTTTTTGTAACAAAATAAAATTTTGTTTTTATTTATTTATTTTATATTATGGTTTGATTTTTGTAATCAAACAATCTCTCTCATTTTCTTTATTTCTTTTGTTTGTTGTTAAGTACACAAACATAATTTATTCGTAATACAGTGAAGATTGTCCAACTGGTATGATGCGATACTCTAATGTGACAAGTATAAATGTGACACTCCAACGATGTGACAGTCCAAAAAAAATAAAAATTTCTTAGTGTATCATTCCTAAATGTGACAACGTGACGGATATGATGTGACACTGCAAAACTTTTACTCCCAAACGTGACAACGTGGCGGGTATAATATGATACTTCAAAAAAAATTAAAAAAAAAACTCTACATTGTACTTTTCTCAAACGTGACAACGTGGCGGGTATGATGTGACACTTTAAAAAAATTAAAAACTCTTTAGTGTACTTTTTTCAAATGTGACAACGTAACGGATATGATGTGACACTCTAAAAAAAATAAAAACTCTTTAGTGTACTTTTCTCAAACGTGACAACATGGCGGGTATGATATAGCACTCTAAAAAAATAAAAACTCCTTAGTGTACTTTTCCCAAATGTGACAACGTGGCGGGTATGATGTGACATTTAAAAAAAATAAAAATTCCTTAATGTACTTTTCTCAAACGTGACAATGTGGCGGGTATAATGTGACACTTTAAAAAAAATTAAAAACTTCTTAGTATACTTTTCTTAAGCGTGACATGTGACACTCCAACGTGGTGGGTATGATGTGACACTCTAAAAAAATTAAAAACTCTTTAGTGTACTTTTTCTAAATATGACACTCTAACGTGACGGGTATGATATGACACTAAAAACTCTTTAGTGTACTTTTTCCAAATGTGACACTCCAATGTGGCGGACAAATGAGTCATTACACATCTAAAATGACTAAATGGATCACAAGAAAAAGTATGAGACTATATAAATTACAAGTCCAAAACATGGGATTTATTGGTCAATCTCCCTCCATTTTTTCTATCTAAAATTGGACAAAAGTTGGTTTTGAAAAAGGCAAATCACAAAATTTAGAGTCCAAAGTGAAAGGGAAAAAAAAAAAAGACTTGAAGGACTAAAGTAAAAAAATTGTGAAATTTAAAGAGCAAAGTGCAATTTATTTTTAAAAGTAAATTAAAAAAAAACTACAAATGTTAAGTCAAAGTGAGAAAAAGTATTTTAAGTGCCAAAGTAAATAAATCATAAAATTTAAAGGGAAAAATATAATTTATCCATAAAAAATTATCGTGCTCTTCAATTTTTTACTAACTAAAATATAAAAAAATGTCATTTTTTATTTTGCCTAATTCTTTTTTCATCTATGTATTCTAACACTACTCTTTATGTTATCTATTTATACATATAAACTGTTTAAAGAGCCTTCTAAAGCTCTTTAAATGTAACTAGTCTTGAAGAATTTTGTTAAAATAATTATTGCAATAGTTAATCTATTGAAATAAAATATAATAATATTAATTTTTTTTTAAGAACATGAGAAACATTATATTAATAAAAGACAATAATAGTACATAATCAAGATGTCAAAGGGTCATTTCAACCAAATAACAAAACAAAAAAACAAACAAACAACAAACAAAAGAAAACAAGAAGAAAGAATTCTACTAAAACTAACAGCTACGATTTAGGAAAAACCACCGATCTGCTTAAAGATGTAGTGTGGAAAGCAATATCTGCTTGAAAGCCCTCCGTCCCTGTTGACGTCGTCCCCGTCACTACTGCCCAACTCCTCCACCGTTGTCGCCGGAGAAGGAAGGACACCCACAATGGTATGGAAAAAGGGTTGAGAGATGAGAGAACCATTGTGGTTGCTGAAAAATCAAGAATATATGACAAATCATAGGCGAAAACTCTTATTTCGGACATAAAAAGTCCAGATTTACACTTTAAAATTTTAGATCAATACTTTAGGAATGTAGATCTACACTTTAAAAATGTAAAAAGAGTCGCCGAAACATTGCCAGAAATCTCTTCGAGAGTGAGGCTCTCCCTGGGCTTTTGATCTCAATAATATTAAGGTCTCGTTTGGAAATAGGTTATTTTAGTAATTTTTTGACTTTTTGACTAAAATATAAGGTAAAAAAAAACTAGTATGTTTTGGATGACTTTTTGATTTTTTACGAAAAGATGTACAAAAAGTAGAAAGAAAAGGAAATCTTTGACTTTTTGGTTTAGATTGTTCACTTTTTAATTTTTTTAGTGACTTTTTGATTTTTTAGCTAAAACAACCACTCGCCAAACGAGGCCTAATTATAACAATTAACAAATCTTATTTAAAGAGCCTCTTTAAAATGTTCTAAATGGTGTTTTTGATTCCTCCAAAGTTGATACGGTGCGAATAGTGTAAATACACTAGGTAAACATACTACGTGCATAGAAAAAATATTAAAAATTTTATATTAAAAAAAAAACTAACGTGATTTAGGTATATTAAAAAAAAACTAACGTGATTTAGATATATTCTAGGTATGGTCCCTAGTCCTAACTACACTCACAATAAAATTTGGACTATCTATTGATATTTTTAGGTATGGTCCCTAGTTGTCATGACCCGAACCTACCCCTATAGACTAAGGTCATAACCGGCCAGTAATCATGAGATTACCTACGGCCTCAAACCAAAACAGACATATAGCAACAGAGTGAAGGGGGCCAAAACGGAAGCAAGTTTAAAAATTTTGTCCAATAAGCTATGTTTATATGGCATGTGAAAGCATTTCACATATACATAATAATAACTCACACTACATATCAGTAGTTAACGTCTTGTATACCCAGGATCATTCAAGCACATAGTCAGCCATGCAAAAAGCTTATACACAAAAATGGTCTATCATGACCAATAGAAGTAGCAAAAGAAATATAAAAGATTATAAACAAAGCCTCTTGCGTGAGGCACTTGGGCTGACTTTGCAAAACTTGGGTTCCTTTCTTAAATTCCACTAGGGCTGGGGTTGAACGTCCCTTTGCTCACCTACATACATATAAATGAGAGTGAGCTAATGCCCAGTGAATAATATCAAAATAAAGAGGTTAATGAATGAGATTCGTTCATAAATGAATCATACTTGTAATGTACGTATTTGAACCACTATTCTCATTCACACTAGATTCACAATTCTCAACAAAGCAAAACGACCTTAGGTCCAACACATCATATCCATATGCAAACCGACCTCAGGTCCAATTCTTATATAAAACAATACGACCTCGGGTCCATCTGTACGAAACGACCTTTGGTCCAACCAACTCTCTATTTAAACGACCTTTGGTCCAATTCGAACACATCGAACGGCCTCGAGCCCCATTCAAACATATCAGACGTATCAAACGGCCTCGGGCCCATTCTCTTTATATTCGTATCCTTGCGTATTTCATATTCATGATCATGATCCATTTCATTCAAACGGCCTTTGGCCCATCACAGTATTCCAACATATCAAATGACATATTCAAACGGCCTTTGGCCCATCTTTGCATTCATGTCAAACGGCCTTTGGCCCAATCGTTCATATCCGACGGCCTTTGGGCCAATCATTCATGTCCGACGGCCTTTGGCCCAATCATTATCATATTCAAACGGCCTCTGGCCCATCTTTATATTTAGACATATCAAATGGCAAACGGTAGATGGCAAACGGCAAACGGCAAACGGCAAATGGCAAATGGCAAACGACAGACGGCCTTAGGCCCAAATCAATTTTTATCAAACGTATCAAACGGCCTTATACAAATTAGGCATATAGAATACTCATTCATATTTCAAGTCAACAAACGACCTTATACAAATTAGGCATATAGAATACTCATTCATATTTCAAATCAACAAATCCATGGAGCTTATACAGAAGTAGCATTTGGAAAGTAACATACTTGAAAATATCTTTACTAAGATATTACTCACAGTGTTCTGCCGATGGATTTGTCCTTGAGCTCGACCCTACACATTACATAACACATATGGGTCACAAACTATTCAATCCATTCTTAATTCATACATTCCTCTTAGGCTTATTTCTTATCATTTTAACTCATTCACAATGCTCAATGCATGCCTAAGAGTGTTTAGAAATGAAAGAGAACGGAAAAAAAATCACAAAACCACTTTACAAACTTTCTGAAACAGGGCTCCCCGCTCGAGCGTGGCTTTGGACGCTCGAGCGGACCCATTGGGTCTGGCAAAATATTGGTTGCCTCATTTTTACGCTCGAGCGTGACTTCGGACACTCGAGCTGAAAGTCAAACTACATGGCTCCCCGCTCGAGCGTGAATCTCCCCGCTCGAGCGGACGTCCATGTCTGCAAAAGTTCTGGGAACTAGCATTTCACGCTCGAGCGGCGCTTTCCCCGCTCGAGCGAGCATGCCGAATTCTAGAATTTCCAGCAATCAGTTTGAGCTTCAAACTCGCATTCAAATCAACATAGCTTGCATTTTAGAACCCATAACTCCCATGTACAACTACTAACATGCTACAAACAGCAATTTACTACATTATGAAGCTCAAATCTTATGAATCAATCACATGCAAACCCAAATCATACCAAACTTACTTCCAATACATTAAATTCATGCATTTAAACTTCATATCTTCATCAATCATGCATGCATGTCAATTCTTGACTCCATTTCTATTTCAAATGGTACAAATGGTGCTCATAACCATGAAACTCAACAAAACTATGCTTGCATGTATGATTCAACACTCAATTTCTCATATTCAACTTCTTACATGCTTGATTATGTAATTTCATGGCAAATTCTTACATGCATGTACATATAAGCTTTAAATTCTTCAATTTCATCTCAATTTATGTTCTTGATTACCCAACTAGCTTGAATACACAAATTTACAAACTTATACTCATAAATTTTTGCTCAATTACTCACCTAGGAGCTTCAATCCTCACAATTGTAGTTAAATCTTGAGCCTAGCCTTCCGAACTTGAGTTCTCTTGCAAAATCTTCAAGGATGGCTTCTCTCTCTCTAAATTCGGCTCACCTTCTCTCTCTAGAGTGAAGAATCTTATTTTTGAGCTCATAAATAATGAGCATGAGTGCAATTAGCCCTTTATATACATACTTGGCTAATCAATTTATTAAGGCCAATTAACTAAACTGAAATTAATCAATTTAATCTAATTATTTCGATCCAAATCAATTTCTAATTAAATTTCACCGTAGGCTCTAAAAATTACGCTAATCACAATGATATAATCAATTTCGGGTTCTGTGGCCGATAGGGCCTTCAATTTAAATTCTAAAGTAGATAGTCAAATAGATTTTCCTACGGTGAACAGATAGAAATTCAAAACCACATATATTTATATAATTAGCACTCAAAATCATATCAAATACACAATCACAATCATAATCAAGATTAATTAGCATAACACGGACCAGGGTTATCACATTAGTCCTAACTACATTCACAATAAAATTTGGACTATCTATTGATATTTTTAGAGAGAATATTAAAAAAGTGAAGAGTGAAAAAATAATTATAAAATGATGAAGGTACAAATAATTTATGCATTCAATTATGTAATTAAATCTTATACTTTCATTAATTCGGAATTTTTTTTCACTCTTGACTTTTTTGAAATGCTCCCTGTTTTTGAAACACTTCATAATTTGAAAATTGAAATGAATTTAGAAAATTCAAAAGTTGAGAAGAAAAAAAATCCATAAATTGAGACATAAACATCGAATCTAGGTTTCTTTTTATAGTATTACAGATAGATAGATAGATAGATAGATAGATAGATAGATGTGTTCTTTTTATAATATTCTCTCTATTTATACACATAAACTGTTTAAAGAGCCTTCTAAGGCTCTTTAAACTAGTCTTGAAATTTTTTATTAAAATAATTATTGTAATAATTAACCCATTAAAATGACTAAAATATGATAATATTAATTATAATAACTAATGAATCTCATTTAAAAAATCTCTTAAAAATGTTCTAAATAGCGTTTTTGTTTCCTCCCCAAGTTGATACGGTGCCAATAGTGTAAATAAACTAGGTAAAAGTTATGTGCATAGAAAAAAATATTAAAAATTTTATATTAAAAAAAACTATGTGATTCAGGTATATTTTAGATATGATGGTCCCTAGTCCTAACTACACTCACAATAAAATTTGGACTATCTATTGATATTTTTAGGGAGAATCTCAAAAAAATAGATGGTGGAAAATTAATTATAAAATAATAAAGGTATAAGTAATTTGTGCACTCAATTATGCAAATAAATCTTATACATTCATTAATTGGGATTTTTTTTTTTTACTCTCGACTTTTTTGAAATTCTCCCTGTTTTTGAAACACTTCATAATTTGAAAATTGAAATGAATTTAGAAAATTCAAAAGTTGAGAAGAAAAAAATTACAAAAATTGAGACATAAACATCAACTCTAGGTTTCTTTTTATAATATTATAGATGGATAGATAGATATTTTCTTTGGAGAAGTTTCTTTTCAGTCCACTTTGTGGATTGGAGGTGTTATTGGGGCGGTGAGGCCCACCACAAATCCTCTTTTGATAATCTAAGTTGTTAATTTTTTTTTGACTATGCATATAGATCATCCATAAAAATAATCAAATTAATTTGATAATCATAGCTTAATAATTTTATCAAATAAATTTATTAAAAAAATCTATTTTTAAATTTATTATGGTCTTGCAAGCAAATATCACCAAAATACATAATTTTAATTATTAGATTAATTAAATTTTTTTGATGAATAATTCACACACATAATTAAATAAAATGAATTGTTTCCCCTCTAGAAGCCTCTCCCTATTTTTTTCCCTATACACATAGCATTAATAAATTACGAAAGCCAGCCTCCACTGGTAGATTTTTCATAACTCTCATTGAATTAAATGGGACTGCCTGCCTTAAACCATGATGCAACCTTTGACCAATATTAAGGGCATGTTTGTTTTAAGAGTTAGATTGGATAGAATTGTTAATGTGGAGATTGTTAATAGAAGAATTAAGAAAAATTATATTTATTTGTGATATATTTCAATGAGGGGGTAACTATATTAAGAAAAATGATTCAGAGCTCGAAATTGTTGGGCTCGAATGGCCCGAATTCAAAATGACGTTGTTTTGATATTTTTTTTTCTCCTCTTTTATCTGTGAAACAGAGGCAGAGGAAGAGAGAAAGAGAGAGAACAGAGAGGAAGAGAGAAGAAAGAGAGAAAAGGAAAAGGGGAGCCGATGGATCTTCTCACGCCGTCACCGTCGCGACCACCACTGTCGCCGTTATACCACTGTAACGACCCTCGCCACTGATTACTGGTTAACCATTGATTACTACTAAATTGAGACTGATTTCGATTGGTAATTGACCTGACTGAAATACTAAACTGACTGACTGAAATCTGAAACTGAATTGATTGAGTATATCTGTTTAATTGCATTCCTATCTGTTGCCTGTTTGATTATCTGTTCATGTTTTTATGTTTAAATTGCGAATTGAAGGTCTTATCGGCGGCCGAACCTGAAATTGGTTAGTGTTTTATGATCATTAGAATTAATGTGATTTTATGGTATATTCAAGCATCGTTTGGGAACAGACTTTTTTAGTAACTTTTTGACTTTTTGGCTAAAATGTGATGTAAAAAAAACTAGTATGTTTGGGATGACTTTTTGGCTTTTTACGAAAAGATATGCAAAAAGTAGAGAGAAAAATGAATCTTTGACTTTTTGGTATAGGTTGTTGGCTTTTTGATTTTTTTAGTAACTTTTTGACTTTTTGACTAAACCGGTCGCTTCCCAAACGAGGCCTCAGTTAAAATGTGATTTGGTATGATTGAATTGGGTTAAAATATGCTAATTTCCAAGAGTTGGCCTTATTTACTTAAATGCCACACTAGTGGCCCACTATCTAAACATAATTAAGCCTTATTACACTCAAACAAAACATTTCCTCAGCCATACTCCTTGTTATAGCCGACCAAGAGAGAAGAGAGGGAGAGTGTGAGAGAGTTGAGTTGTTCTTG
The DNA here is from genome assembly GCA_036172215.1 of Camellia granthamiana. Classification (NCBI taxonomy): domain Eukaryota; kingdom Viridiplantae; phylum Streptophyta; class Magnoliopsida; order Ericales; family Theaceae; genus Camellia; species Camellia granthamiana. Next base: position 44,131,359 of record CM069912.1, on the reverse strand, counting down.
ATAGTTTTGCTTGGAGACTTGAAGAATTGTAGAGGAATTGTGCAATTGAGCTTCCATACTTGTAATAAAGGACCATAGGTAAGGAATTCAACCTCTTAATTGTGTCTTTAAGTTGGTTCTTGCATGGTTCATGTCATATTGAAGAGCTAAGTCATGAATTGGTTCTAGCATATTAAATTGAAGCTCATTCCATGCATGCATGTTGCCATTCATGAGTTTTGAGGTGTTTGTTCATGAAATTGTACATGCATGTTCATATTTTTACAATGGATCATGAATTCATCATGTTTTTGTAAGAATTGGCTCATTAGAGCATGTATTTGAGGCTTGAAAGTTGTTTAAGTGCATGCATGTTCAATTGAAGTCTTGTTCATGAATTTTGGTTTGAAATTGAGTTTAATTGAACTATCCTTGGGCTTTGATTTCCTAAATTGATCTTTGAAACATGTAATATTGTGGGTTTTGAAGTGTTTTCCAGAAAATTAGCCCAAGAGGATCGAAATTTATGCATTAAAACTTGATTTTGAGCTTGAGGTTCAAATCTGGGAATTCCAGATTTTGAACTCACGCTCGAGCGGGGTGACTGGCGCTCGAGCGTGAAATTTGTGCTCCCAGTACTTTGCACTGTTTTACAGTCCGCTCGAGCTGGGTATTGGATGCTCAAGCAGGACCTTGTGTCTTACGCTCGAGCGGCTATCGAGTGCCCATCGAGCGTGATTTTCGAGCATCCAGCACTTTTGACTGTTTTGCAGTACGCTTGAGCGGGTAATTCTACGCTCGAGCGGAAACCTTTGTCTGCATATCCGCTCGAGCGGGACCCCTGTTTTCTGAAAATTTTGAAAATGCTTTTAAAGTGCATCTTTGCATCCTCATCCCATCCTAGGCATTTTTAGACCTAGTTTAAGGCATCTTAATGAGGGTTTGGGTGTAGAACCACACCGAGTCTACGTAGGGGCTAAGTCTTTGATTCCCGAATGCGAACTTAGTGTGTGTTCTTCCTGTAAACTGTGTAGGGTTGGCATCTGAGGACGCGTTCTAGCTTAACTGTAGCCCAAAACTTTGTGAGTAACAATTGTGTAAAGATATGTTCAAATGTGACTGTTTAAACTGTACTGCTTCTGAACTGATACTATTTACTGATTGAATGTTTGTCCTCTATTCTGAACTGTATTGTGGCATCCATAGCAACTACTGTTTACTGTTACTGCTACTGATACAGAGATCTCTGTCAGTTCCTATCTTGGAACTTCTGTTTACTGTTATGATGGCCATCATTGATTGTTCGATCTTTTAAGACCTACTGTTTACTGTACTGCTATGCTAATGGATGTACCACATATGACTGTTATGACTGAATGACTGAAATACTGATTTATTGAACTGTTTTCATTACTGAAAGGACATTCATTCTTAACCTCTTTACGCATTATATTATTCACTGGGCTTTAGCTCACTGCTCATATATATATGTAGGTGTACAGACACCAGACCGGAGCTAGAAGCGTGGGTTAGACTCCCCTTTTTGTCAAGCCAACCACTGTGCCTCACTGCGAGGTTCCGAGCCTGTTTCAAGCTAAGGCTATGGGGTATTTTAGTTTCCCCCTTTCTGTTCTGTTTTTGTATAAGGCTGTCACTGTACCGTTTTAATAGGGATTAAGTCCCTATCCTACACTGATTGTAAATGTTGTACATACTGTTTTGTACTGTTTATGTATATATGTATGAAAAGTCTTTTTGCATACAGACTGTCACAGCTCATTGGACATTGTTTAATTATTGTTTTGGCTTCCGCCATGCCCCCGTACTCTGTAATACTGTCTTACTGTTAAGCAGGCCTTCGGTAATCACGGATTACTGGCCGGTTACGGTGCTAAACCCATAGGGGCGGGTTTGGGTCGTGACAACCACCTCCGTTGCCACCCTCTCTCTTCTCCTCTTCTCTTTTTCTATATGTATGTGTGTGTGTTTCATGGATTTGTATGTGTGGGTTTCTTTGATTTGTGTGTGTGTTTCCAGATCTCTGTGTGTGTGTTTCATGAATTTGTATATGTGGGTTTCTTTGATTTTTGTGTGTGCGCGTTTCTAGATATGTGTGTGTGTCTCTGCATTATTTTTTTTTCTTTACCTCTCTTCTCCTCTCCTCTTCTTTCTTCTTCTTTTTCTTCTTTTGCAAGTTATGGAAATGGAAAGGAAGAAGAAGAAAAAAAAAAAAAAAAAAAAAATCCAAAACGATGTCGTTTTGGATTCGAGCCAATTTCGAGCTCGGAAATTTCGAGCTACGTAGCTGAACTGCTATATGAAATACAATAAATATCCTTTGCCTCTTTTGATATATTTTAATATTAAAAATTATATTTTATAAATATTTTTTTTTGTAGTAAATTATTTTAATATTTTTTATATATATAAGAAAAAAAATTCAAGGTAATTAATCATCTCACTACGGGCAAAATGAGCTTTGTTCAAGCTAATTAATCATCTCACTAGTTTTGAAACCCAATCATTGAAGGTCTTTGCTAATCCCCCATGCTAGGCCCAAGAGACTACCAATTCCAAGCTCCACTTTGAAAATAAAATGATATTAATAGTCCCAACACACTAATAGCTCCTACATCTTGAAAGAAATAAGGCCTAAAGATGATAAAATAATTTGGTAATTTTTTGAGCATTCCTTCACACTAATAAAAGCATATCACAAATCATAGACATTGGCAATTTGGTGCAACTTTGGTTAAAGTTTGCATAAATTATATTCACGTTCCTCTGTGATTTTTTTTAAAAAAAAATGAAATTAATATCATTTTTTTATATAATTATATTAATTTTTTAAATAAATTATACTTTGCCCCTTTTATGTTTTTGACCACTTTCTCACTTTAACTTTTAAAATTTATTATTATTATTTTTTTCTATTTTGGCCCTTTATGTTTTAATTTTTTCTCAATTTATTTCTAAAATTAATTTCTGTTCAAAATTAGACAACAAATACCATAATAATTGTCACATAACATAAAAAATATATTATTATATTAGAGTTTAAGTTTACATTAAAAATGTGAGTTATATATAACAAAAATATTATTATACCACGTAACTGTTAATATGTCATTTTTTGTCTAATTTTTAACAAAAAATAACTTTAGGAGTAAATTGAAAAAATTTTGAAACATGAAGGACTAAAGTGGAAAAAAAAAATAAAGGATTAAAGTGGAAATGTGACCAAACATAAAGGGGGATAAAGGGAAATTCTATTTCCACCACCCTAATAAACTTAGTGAACACACTTAATGAAAAATTAGATTAATGACAATTATATCCTAATTAAAAATTACTATAATAGCCATTGATCAACACTCCTAATAATATATATACAAATTCTCTATACACATCTTTTAGAAATTAAAATATCTCAATATACACTTTTTGAAACAAAAAAATTAAACCATAATTTTTTTTTTGTAGTCACTTTGTTTCTTACACACTCTGTACTCCTCTTTGTTATTTGCAAACAAAACATCTCCTCTATTGCTTTAATCTTTAAGTTTATACTCAATTATTAACATCGTTTAATTATTAGTTCAAGAATTTTTATTTGATTTTGATCAACACTCCTTTTTCTTTTTCTTTTTCTTTTTCTTTTTCTTTTTTTTTTTTTTGCGTTTTTTAGTCGGAAACGCAGTGCCGAATTTGTTAAATTAACTCGGTTATCAAATACCGAATAAATATGAATAGTTCGTCACTAGAGATATTCGGTCTTAGAGTTCCGAACAAAATTAATATTTTCGACACTGGAATTCCGAATTTTGTTATTATTTTCGGTTTTTATTATCCGAATTATTTTACTTATTTTGGCTCTGTAGAACCGAATTGAAATTTTCCTTACTGAAGAACTATTCGCGCATGCATTGAAGAACCTAGGAAAGGTCGGCTGAAGTCAATTAAAGAGGGTAGTGGCGAATATTTCCAAGATATTTTTGCACTGAAGAACCTAGTCAATTTATATAATTGGGACATCGTCTTCTTCCCTTCTGTTTGAAGAACCTAGTCAATTTATAATTTTGGGGCATCGTCTTCTTCAAGAAATAGGATGATGATGGTGAAGATATTTTTGCTTTAATCCTGTTTGAACTTCTTCTTCCCTCTTGTTTGAAGTAGAATTGTAAATTGAGATAAATTAAAGTGTGTGTACATATGAGTGAAGGATTTATTTATAATTTTAAAGATGTGGATTGAGATAATTACTTAATAATTAAATTAATAGAGATGTGTATTGAGAAAAAATTTGCCATGAGTTTATTAGGCCGGTGGAAATAGAATTTCCCGGGGATAAACTATAATTTACCCTAAATTTTTTTTAAGAATTTAGTTCATATAACAATTAGGTATTTTTCATTAATAATATGTTAGTCGTATGAATTAAAAAATGATATTGTCATATTTTCTCAACTAAAATATATATTTATCTTTATTTATTTTAGTGTCTACATTTTATCTGCATTTGCTTCAATCACTTTAACCATATTAAAAAAAAGACGATATAGTTTTGTCAAAATTAAAAACTTAATTGTATATTTTTCAAATTTTAGGGAAGAAGAGTGTAATTTATCCATAAATTTAATTTTTTTATATTTTATTTTCAATAATTGTGTAAAGTTTTCTATTTTTATTTTTTTATAATTTATGAGATAGAGCTATGTACATCCTTATATTGGACCATAAGCAAACTTATATCCTATATCAATTGTTATGTTGGACTATAAGCAAACTTATATCCTATATCAATTGGGTCACATGATAATGATATATACCCATTGCATAATACACTTTCTATATTTCCTGAGCTAATTTTATAATACTCTCTCTACCTCAAATTGTTTATCTATTTTTCAAGATAAATTACAGACATACTTTTTGAGATTTGTTTCAAATATGATTTGTCTCTTGTGGTTTAAAAATCACATCTTGCCCCTTAAAGTTTCCAATTTCATAACAAATGACCCATTTTATTAATAAATTATTAAAAAATAGAAATTTATTTCAACTAATAATTAAATTATTTTATTATTATATAAGAGAATAGTTACGAATTTTATTTTTTCAGTTGATAATGTTAAATAAAAAATTCTAATAAGAGAATATTTGTAATTTTTCAAACTACAGGAACAATTCTTATTTTAAACAAATCTCAAAAAAATTATTTGTAATTTACCTATTTTTCTATTATTTCAGGCATCTCAAAAAAGTATTCATATGTATATATATATATTTATTGTTTTTTGAACAATTTTGACGATTGTATTTAAAATTCTTAAATCAAAATATATTATATATTGATTCGGTTAAAGTACACCAATGTTAAAAATGAACAAATGATTACAGCTTTTATATGAGTGAAAGAATACAATTAGACGCATATTATAGTAGTCATAGAGACGATATTTAGACGTCAGGTGAGACAGTTCGAGTCTATAAGAAAATATTAATTTATGTTGTAATCTAATTATTAACATATTATTATTATTGTTGTTAAAAAAATAGAAAATAGAAAATAGAAAATGTTATGGATTCTAAATAAATTATCAAACTTCTTACATGTATGTGTGTGGAACCTACACACATGTGATTTGTGTGGATCCCACATCCATGTAAGATGTTTGATAAAAAATTTAATAATTTATTTGGAATCACTAACATAACTCAAAATCAATTACTTTTGCCAAAAAAAAAAATTATTATTATTTCACAAGATAATTTTATCATGACTGAGGGTTGTATCTGACCATCTAATTTAGATTCACTTTAATAATTTAAATCATTCATTATATAATAAAAAATTTAAAAAAATTTATATAAAAAATTAAATTGATTTGATCAAATTACAAAATTATGTTAAAAAAAAATCTAATAATATTGATATCAATATCTGATTAATTTAATATTTTTAATAAAGAATATTATTTTGGATGACGGAATTCGGCCTAAAATTGGTTTTGCTTTTGAGACAATGTCCAACTTGATTATTATTAATTAAATCAATAAAATATATTATTTTTTTTAATTTCTTTTTAAAAGATAATAGATGTTTATCCCTCAAAAAATAACGTGAAACAATCTAACCAATAACTTTTCCTAAAATCGACCCACAGATTGTAAATTGGGCTGATGGAGTGGGGACCACCCGTAGGCTTTTGTCATAGCTTGTCCCTTCTATTCTATTCTATCCTATTATTGGAGGCCACCTTGATCATTCCACAACCACACGCTCGGGACCTTTCCAAAACCACTACATTGAGACGAGCGTGCTCTGCTGCGCCACCTCACACATTATTTGCTTATGGGTAATGTTACCAAATGAATTATTTACATGTGGGTTGATTTTTTGAATTTTTAATTTTTTAATTATTTTAATTTAAAATTAAAAAGTTTTATTTAAAATAGATTTTTTTAGTTTTTTTTATTTTTGTAATAGAAAAAATAAAATGATTATGATTTAGATGTGATATTTTATTTTATTTGGTTAAAATAGCTTATTTTGTCCTATATGATTATTTTAACCCAAGCTTCATACTAAACGAGTTCTAAAATTTTTACGTAATGTCTCATATATATGTAGAGAATAATGTTAGAAATTTTAAAAGTTTTATTAAATTTTTTATTAAATGTCTTACATAAGTATGAGATCTATATAGGATTCACATGGTGTGAATCCAATATCCATATGAGATATTTAGTAAAAAAATTTGATAAAATTTTGAGGATCTCTAACATTTTTCTTAGGTAAAATACACATAAAACTTATATGGAGTAGATCTCACACTCATGTGAAATATTTGGTATTTCCCTCCATCTTAAAATAATAATCTCTTTTGAGAAATTTAATTTTTTTTTTAGGTAAATTACACTGACACCCCTGAGATTTATATTTATTATAGTTTTTTCCCCGAACATTTGGAAAATTATACTGACCCTCCTTGTTAATTTAATTTTATGTATGATGATCATTACGGTGAGGGGGGAACTATTATGAAACTTTAAATCTCAGGGAGCAATCTGTAATGAAACTTTAAACCTCAGCGAAGGGGATGTAATTTCCAAAAAGTGAGAGGGAACTGTAATAAACATAAATCTCAGGGGGGGTCAATGTAATTTACCTATTTTTTTTATAGTACAATTATTAGATTTTAAAAATATTAATTTTTCAAAATTACCCAATGATAGTTTATTTTTTTAGAAATATCAATTGTTATAATTGTACTTTCTGTGTTATTAATGAATTTGAAAGAAGGGTAAAATAGTAAATTCATATTATTTTATTCCTGATTTTTGACAAGAGACTGAGATTTTGAGACAATAAAAAATGGAATAAGAGACTAATATTTTGGGACGGAGGGAGT